>OVBX01003675.1:0-16267 GCA_900406325.1 Erucastrum elatum | reverse complement strand
CGTAAGCAATCTCGTCTCCGGATCCAAATGAGGTCGATCAATCCAAGAACGAAAATAATTTAAAGAATACATGTTTTTTATATCAATTTTGTGATACTAGGAGAGAAGAAGAAGAAATGGAGTGAATGAAGAGGAAGAGGGGTGGCTGTATTTATAGATGAAATCTTGCCGACATACTGAGGAAATTCCGAGGAAAAACCACCCTTCCTCAGTATTTCCTTGGAATTTTTGAAATCGCCCAATGGCTCTCCCAACGGCTCTCTAACGGCTACAAAATGTCTTCGGAATATTAGAAATATCCGTCGGTTTTTTTCGACGGACATTGTTTCCTCGGTATTCCGTCAGAATTTTCCGAGGAAATGTTGTTTCCTCGGAATTTCCTCAGAAATTTTCGAGGAAATTCCGAGGAACCCCTATTTATGGGTTTCCTCGGAATTTCTTCGGTTTTTTGTCAGAAAATTCTGAAGAAACTATTTTCCCTCGTAATGTCCCTCAGAATATCGATGTTTTCTTGTAGTGTTATGCCCCCGATGCTTTCTTGGATTCGATAAGATGAAAATGAAGAACGGGAACCCAGCTCTCCTTATTACCGGTCATTGCTTTTGATGCAAATTTGTTAAACGTTGTTTTAACCATATAACACCACCAATTATCATGATGGTTACTACTATCAAATTATTATAATGACTGTTGAAAATTATTTCAAAGATAATTATAGACAACTGATATTTAAAATAATCATAAAATGCCTAAAATAAGTATAAAATCTAAAATTATACGTCGGCAAGAAAATCATATTATTTTGTTAAAAAATATTTTTATGCTCTGTATTCGGATACCATTTATAATATATCCAATATTAATTTTAAGAAATATTTTTACCGCCAAAGTCAACTCCTCACACTTATGATTTAACCGAAAATAATGTTTTGGTGTAGATTATAAAAATTATATATCCTGTTATTTTTATCATGTATTTGATTAAACCATCACCAAATGCTGTAGTTTGATTTCTATGACTAAAAAAATCTTTTGTCGTTAAAATCAAACTAGAACATTTGCTTTTGAACATGTCGATACATTTATAAACTTCTGCCCCGGGTTCTCTCTTGGATTTGATAAGACGAAAATGAAGAACGGGAACCCAGCTCTCCTTATTACCGGTCATTACTTTTGATGCAAATTTGTTAAACGTTGTTTTAACCATCTAACACCACCAATTTTCATGATGGTTACTACTAGCAAATTATTATAATGACTATTAAAATAAGTATAATTATAGACAACTGAAATTTAGATAATCAAAAATTCCTAAAATAAGTATAAAATCTCTTGAATTATACTTTGGCAAGAAAATCAAAATATTTTGTTAATAATATATTTTGGTGTTGTGTATTCTGATACCAAATATAGTATTATCCAATATGAATTCTCAGATAGTTTCTTTCATCGCCAAAGTCAAACTGAGACATTTAGTTTCCAAACTGAGACATATAAGTTAAAATAATTTTTTTGGTGTAGATTACAATTTTCTACATTCTTTTATTTTTATTATATGGAATTGATTAAAATAGAGTTCCATCTTGTATCTCTTTATCACTTCTTGATGAAACTCGAATGTGTAATACATATACTTAAAAATAAAATTTGATAACAGATTCTAATACCAAATATACTATATCAAATACGAATTCTAAAAACATTATTCTCACATCGTCAAGTTCAAACTACAACATTTGGTTTTGAAGATCTCCTGAATAAATTGATTCTATAGTGGTTTCTTACTGCCCATATATAGATTTTAATTCAAATTCTTCAAATATTGTTTTGACCTTCTAAAATCACCAAAATGAAATGATGACAACTATTAAATGATTGTGATGAACATTGACAAATTATTTAAAGAGTCATAAATAACTGAATATGAAAAGATCATCAAAATGCCTAAAATTAGTATAAAATCTCGGAAATTGTACTTTAGCCAGAAAATCAAAAAACTTTATGGGGAAATAGGACCCAAGATCTGGACTTTTGCTCTAGTATTAATTGTGATATACAAGTTTAATGTTTTTGAGGTGGTCGGTCATGAGAACAACTATGGGAACCCTATTATATAAAGAGTCATAGAGATAAGAACCAAGAACCACAACAACACTTTCATTTCTCAAAATGGATACGAGAAGGGAGATCTCGCAATCCCGCCAGAACCAGCAACAAGAAGCCGACTTTGATATTACGAACTCACGGATCTGCAACAACGCGTCTTGTAGAGCTATCGTCTCTTTAGATGATTTTTATTGCAGGTGGTGTTCTTGTTGCGTGTGCTCTGGTTTCGATACGAACAAAGACCCAACCCTTTGGTTCGTTTGTGAGTCCGGGAAACCAAACGACGTCGAGTGCTGTGGCTTTTCGTGCCATATCGAATGTGCGTTTCGAGTAGACCTGGTCTGGGTTAATGCTACTTCCAACGTGATGAAGCTTGATGGATATTTCTGTTGCTACGCTTGCGGCAAAGTTTCTGACATTCTTGGGTTAGTTTTCTTCTTTTGAGGAGACATAGTTATATATATCAGAGTTCTGATATAGACCCAATGTGTTTTTTTTTTCTATGAAGGTGTTGGAAGAAGCAGCTTGTGGCAGCAAAGGATGCACGAAGGATAGATGTTCTATGTTACAGGATCGATTTGAGCTACAGGCTTCTCAATGGGACTAGTCGTTTTTCTGAGCTACATGAGATTGTTAAAGATGCTAAGTCTAAGCTGGAAGCTGAAGTTGGTCCTCTTGACGGGCCTTTTGCGAGAAATGACCGGGGCATTGTTAGTCGGCTTCCTTTTGCAATGCAGGTGCAAGAGCTCAGCAGTTTTGCTATCCGAAGGTCAGAATATTGGTCCACCAGTGTAGCCAGAGGTTTGTATTTTGAGACATCTTAGTTATATGTTGTCTGAAAGGGGGAAATGATGATATAAATTTTGTCCTGCAGATTTGATTCCTGCTGCATGCGGGTTTCAATTTGACGAAGTTGGTCCTACACAAATGATCCTTCGTTTGATTGAGTATCCTAGTGCTGAAGAACGTGGTGTGAAGGGTTATAGGTTATGGTGTTTCATGTACGGACAGACGCGTGAGGACGATCAGTTTGACATTGATTGGAGTAGAGAAGAAGCACAGATGATGAGGATAGTGTCATATGACCTTGAGCCTTGCACGCAGTACATATTCCGTGTTGTATCTTACACAAGAGCTGGGGTTTTAGGTCATTCTGTCACTGGATGCTATACCAAGAGCGTTGAGATTTTTCAGCGGAGCCGTGGTGACTCAGTGGATGGTAGGAGAAAGATATTAAGGTCAATAGTCCATTAGTTCTTGTTTAATCTTTAATAAAATATGTCCTACACATGTAAGCTCTTTTTCAAAAAAAAATGTTCTACACTTTACACATTTAACCTGTAAGTTGTAATTTGTCAACAAATCAATATAGTACTTATGGGATAATGGAATGAGATATATCTTAGATTTTGCTCTGGTATGAATTGTTATATATATATATATATAGATAACAGATTAAAGTTTCAACTTAATTTTTATAATCCACTTTGAATAAGTGTTAAGTTGTGTTTGCTCACATTTCTTAAGAAACTCCAAAATGTATCACACACAACCTAAATAATTATGATGACTACTAAAATTATCTATTTTTTTTTTTTTGAAACACAACTTACTTCCATTCATAAACTATCTTGTTTGGTTACAGCGAACAACNAATGTATCACACACAACCTAAATAATTATGATGACTACTAAAATTATCTATTTTTTTTTTTTGAAACACAACTTACTTCCATTCATAAACTATCTTGTTTGGTTACAGCGAACAATAGTTAGCCATCCTCTTAAACTAAAAACATAAGCTACTCTAGCAACATAAGATAAGATAGATAGTTCTCCAAACGAGGATGACAGCGAAATCAGAGCATAGCTTGATTGCGTCGATAGCGCCTTCATGACAAGGTCAGATATCCGAGAAATAGTCACAAGTGACGTTGAAAGCCAGCTTTCACCTACGAGAAAGACCGAAGTGATCTCGAACGTTGTATCTTCAGGTCCCATACAGACCGCTACACAAGATGACAAACCGGTGAAAGAACTGAAGCTGATACTCGGTAATGACGCCAAGAAGCCATCTCCTTTCAATGAAAGGAAGAATGGTGATGAAAGACACTTCTCGTTAGAGAAGAATGGTGACATAGAAACAAGCCCTGGTGAATCCACCTGTAACATTATCTCACTGGAAACATATAGCAATAAGCCCCGAGAGGAGGTTCCCGTGAACCCACGAGAGATAATGGGTATTGATTGACTAACGCTTTCTTCTTTAGAGGTACTGGGCCAAGCCCACAACCAATTGAAACTCGGCCCATTAACAACCAGCCTGGCTGGAGAAACCCTAGATCCGGGCTGGGAGGCGGAGCTGGACCTTACGTATTCTCTTAGTGTTTGTATCAATCCTCCAAAAGAATCAGATACTATCTTTTTATCTATTTTTTCCCTAAATAGTTTAGGTAGCGTTATGTTAAATGGTGATGGGAGTTTTGGATATACACTTCCATGTATCTAATATAATCATCGTGTTGTAATTCGTAATAATTCTTTTCGAATTGACATATAAATTCTTCTAGGTATTTCATGTTGCATATTTCTATATTATTTAATGTATGTTTTACTCCTGCTACTTGTACTTCATCTTCATTACTTGTTTCTTTACCTAATAGATTTATTCCTCCTAAAAACTGTGTATTTAATTTCTCAACAATAGCTACAAGAATTTCTTGGTGATTTGCAAAGCCTTGTAATTGGATATTATTGGAATCTTTCAATCCGGCAAGATAGGTGAATACAATTCCGGTCGTGTTGTATATTAAAAGATTTAAATAATTTTCAGCGTTCATTTTTGGGACTGCTTCATTTAGTTGAAGTTGCATTTCTTGTTCTGCAACCCAAGTGTGTAATATAGACTTACCTTCATGGTGATTTACACATTCAAGGTCTAAAAAGTCATTATATTTTACTGGTCTTGGTTTAAATTGCTTATATTTTTCAAGTTGTCCTGTTTCGGTTCTAAAATATCCTCGTGTATTTTTATAGCTATCATCAATTTTTATATTTGGTTTTTCATCTTGTTTACCGCTTGTTTCTCCTTCTACAGGATTCACGAAGGGACAAGATGGTTCTTCTTCTGATGATGAAAAGTGATCGATTATTATTTCATTTTTTCAAGTTGCTGAGGATTATCTATTAAGGTAATATTTTTTAACATTTCTCTTAATTCNTTTTTTTTCGTGATATATGCAATCCCCCCCCCCCCCTTTTTTTTTTAATCTTCCGACTCTTATTATGTTTGTTGATTTTCCGTCATTAAATCCTTTAATTCTTTTACCGAAATGATTTTGTAAATCTTCTATTGTTATACATCTGTTGTTTTCTAGGTTTATTATCTTCTTATTTAGTTCTTTTATTTCTTCTATTTGTTTATTGTATGATAGTTCATAATTTTTATTTTTTCTTCAAGCTCTTTATTATATTGTTTTAGTTGTTCAAGATCGTAATCTTGTTTTTCTTCTATTTTTTGTATTTTTTCTATTATTACTTTTATCTGGTCTCCAAGTTTTTCCGTCATAACTTTTCATTTAGTCTATTTATAGTTTCCATTAGGTTTTTTACTGTTATTAATACATCATCAAGTCCTTGTAATTTATCAAGCTCATCTAATATCTTTATATCATTTTTTATTTTAGATATATCTCTTTGTATTCTTTCAATGTTTTTAACTGAATCCATAATTTTATCTAAATTTTCTTAAACTACTCTATTCGTTCTAATTTGGTTTATAGCTATACTACTGATTATCTCGGTTTGATTATTTAATATTCCACATATTATTCTTAACGAATGACTCATTTTATGATCTTCTTTTATATTTGCTCCCATTGTATACTCAGTATTTTCCATCATATTTCTTTCTAATGGTATATTTTTTTCTTTGTAAGGTATTCCGGGTATAGAATATAATTTTGGGTGATATTCGATCGTTTGATCTACAAATTCATCCATGTTTTATAGATTTATTAGACTTTCTATTATTTTAATTTCTTCAATCTTTTTTTTATTAGTTTTCCTTCTTCTTCTGAATACTCTAACGCTCATCCTTTATCTTTATTTATAACTACGCATAATAATTTTAGGTGTTCTTGTTTTTGTTCTTTAATTTTTTCAATTTTATTACTTTCTTTCTTGTTTTTTCCTTGCTCTGATACCAATTTTCCCAAGTTTTTTCTCTGATTTTTTCTTATAATTTTGACTAAATTTTTTTCATAGCTTATTATCTAATGTTGTTATAGTCCGCTCTAGCTTATTTAATTTATGATTAATTTGTTGTAACTCGTATGAACTACTAATTGATTTTCTTCTTTCGTTAGTAGTTCTACTTCTAGTTATTCTTGATGCGCTTGAACTTGGTCCCAAAAATTTTATTTGTGGAGTATTTATCTTATTTATCTTATAACTTATATTTTTCTTTGGTATAAATTTGACACTTGTTGTTTCTTTAAACAAATTTTCAAGGTAAATATCATTTTTGTTCGCAAATTCAATACTATGGGCAGATGAAGATAAGGCGTATCCAACCGCATATGTGATTGATAACGGATGATCTCCGTCTTCCATTAAATCACGTCGTTGAAAGTCGTAAATAATTCCGATTGAATTATTAAGATTTTTGTTGCTAATGGTATGCCATATTGACAAACCACATTAAATTTGACAACTGAGTGTGTTAAATTACTATCTACTATTCTGATTATCTTGTAGTTTTCGTCTTGGAATCTGTTATCAGTTACTACTAGTCTTATTGGGGAATCAATATTCTTTTTGAATGTTGATCTCACTATTATTTGAATTTTTCCTATGTGTATATACGATATTTTCTCTTGATGACTTTGTTTCATTTTGCTTATCTTTTCGTTTATGGCTTCAGAAGAAATTACTGGTAACGTAAACTCACCACGAGTTGATTCAATTGGTAGAGAAATTCTCGTATAAATTTCCAAAATATAGTACATTTTTTCTTTTTAATATTTCTGAGAATCTATTTCTATGTATATCTTGATCATTCTTTAACGTTATTCTTGCTTCTTTTTCAAGATTTTTGATCTTGAATTAATATATCTTTTTCAAAAAAGATATTCGTATCAATACTACTAATGTAGTATAATAAATTATTTTGTTCAATGTTTTGAGTTTCTTCGTTATCGAACATACCTGAAAGAAATTTTAGTTGAACTTTTGTTGGTTGTGAGAGTTGTCTGGATTTTATTGAGCTCTTTTGTTTCTTGAACGTTTCTGATTTGTGTTTGTTAATTTTGTCGAGTGAAAACTGCTATTCAGAAGGATTCTTGCCTTCAACAGTTGGAGTATTTTCAGAGAAGGATATTTCTCAACTCTTTTGAAACGAAAACTCGTTCAAATTATTATTTCACTCTGATCTTCATAATGAGGCTAGCACACATATTTATATTACAAGCGAATCAAAGACACAATTATTTTACAGACGCGTGGCTCATTTATTGTCCACTCTCTTACAAATATAGTGGGGAATCTTATTCTTCCCACTTTATTAATATAGATAGCCATAATAGGCTACATCTTCACGTGATTTTGCTGGAGTCTACATTTATTGATTTGATTTCTCCATTATTACTTTCAGTCTCTTCAATCCTTGATGGGGTCTCCATTACTGTCTCTTCAGTCTCTTCAATCACTTCGTGTTCGATTTCTCGTCTCTGGTTCCGCAAATTGGGCATTGTTGTGGTTCTCCAATCTTGACTTCAAACTGTGTTTTTCTGAATAATTAACACATTAATTGATGATATCTTGGGCATTTGATGAACGTGTTGTCCCATATTCTGAAAATGAATTGACTTATTTCTTCTTTAATTGATGTTTTTTCGGTTGTCCTTGTGAGTAGTACCGTAGAATCGCTTTTGTAGTTGAGACGGTGATTATTACTTAAGTAAAGGATTTTTCTGAGCATTCCGATTGTTAACTCGGCGTCTACTCGAATCTTGTCTTCATTGGTGTATTCGATATTGGCTGGGTCGTCTTTTGTTGGGTATTGTCCGTTGCTTATTCACATGATAATTATTTTTGAAGTTGGACAGCTAACTCCAGTTTCTCCTGTTTTAGTTATTTGAAACTCTGGGTAGTTGCTGTAATACTGCATGAACACTTCTTTGTTTTTTGCGTATCTGGTGAAGTACCTGGAAACGGCGGTTTTTAGGCCTTGCGGGAAGTGTTTGAGTTGTTGGTCAGGGTTTTGGATATAGAGAGTTTCGATGAGTCCGAAACTATGCAAATTTATGGTGGTTATTGGGCTTGCTTCGGGTAGGACAATAGCCTTTGGACCTAGGCCATGATGGTTTTTTGGATAGATGTGTTTATATTTGGTGTTTTCTGGGTAGGTGTTTATTTTATCGAAATTTTCGATAAATTTTTCAAAGGTGGATTTTATTCGTTCTTGTACCTCTTTTGTTCCAGTAATTGTTGCAATGATTGGGATTTTTCCAATGGGTGTCATTTTAATTGTTGGCTGCATACTTCCTCCCCCTCCCAAAATGAGACGATCTTTGAAGGAATTCTCAATCGTTTTATTTTTTTTGCTTGAGTCTTTGAGGGCTTGCTTGGCTTCGTCTAATGTCGGATAGCTTCTATGAATAACATTCTTGTTTGTTATGAATGGAGCTGCCTTATGCCATTCGTCGTAAATTCCCTTCATCGGTCCGTTGAATATGACATAAAATTTGTGAGGCTTTTTAGTGACTGGGCTTTTGGGTGGACTTTCTGGTAGGATTATGGTTTCAGTGTTTTAGGTTTGGTTTTTTGGCTTGAGGTTTTGGATTACTTGTTCCAGGGAGTGAATTTCGTCTTGGAGTTTCTTTAGGTTCTCTTTTTTTCTGTTTGAGTTGATTCTCCAACGTCTTTATTGCTGCTTCCATAATTTCCTGAAACTGAAAGAAATTTTATGCCTTTTGGCTGATTGTTTTGATATAACCTCTATATCAAGAGTATTTATCCAATAGTGATTGATAAATTTATCATTGATAGGTAATTATTAATGATAATTTATCAATTCTCCTATTGATAAATATAATTGTTTTATTTTGGGTTTTCATTTCTGAATTCCCTTGTTAGTGAATCAGCAATTGAATTTAATTCTCCTTTTATATATACTGGTATATAGGAGTATTGTGACATCTGCATTTGCCATCTTATTAGTCTTCCTTGATTATAATTTGCTTTTATGTTATAGTTTTGAAACCCGATCAAGTATTTCAAATCAGTTCTTAGATAGAACGTGATTGGTCTTAGATCAATCTGCCATTTTTTAATTGTTTTTATGGCTGCTAGTGTTTCTAATTCATGTATTGGGTATTTTTGTTGAGTATTAGTGAAAGTACCGCTATTATATTTTACCAGTTTTTCTTGTTTTAGATAATTTTTTTGAGTTATTAATTCTTTTATCCTTTCATTTTTTTCTAATCTCTTTCCACATAACGCTGTTAAAGTGGCTCCCCAGTGTGTTATGCATGCATCAGTAGAGACAATGAGTATATCATCATCGCTTGGATTATATAGTTCCGGTAATGTGTTACACATTTCTTTTAATTTTTCAACAACTTTACTATCTTCTTCGGTCCATTTCCAAGGTACCTTTTCAGATATTTTTTGTTGCAAAGTCTTTCTTTGTTTTGCAAGATCTATAAAGAATCCTTGGTCAGCTAAATAGTTTAGATTTCCAAGAAAGCGTTGTATTTGTTTTCTATCTTGTAAATGATTAGGAAACTGGTTTATTTTTTCAAGTATATGTTTTTGTGCAATAATTGTCCCGTTACTATTTATTTATAATCCTAAAAATTCTATTTTTTGTTTAAGTATTTGGGCTTTCTTTTGGCTTAGCACTAGACCTTTTTCTTTACATCTTTCAAGTATTTTTTATACTTTTTCAAGATGATCCTTTTCATCATGTTTTGTAAATATTATTATATCATCTATATATACTGAACTAAATTCCTCGTATCCGGTTAAATTTTTATCCATAAATTGCTGAAATATTCCCGGAACTTGTTTTAATCCAAACGGTAATACATTCCACTCAAAGTGTTTTTGAGGTGGGCACGTAAAAGCCGTTAATGGTTTAGTATTTTCATGAAGTCGGATTTGCCAAATCCAGACTTTGCATCAAGCGCTGAGAAATATTTAGCTCCTCTTAATTTTTTAATTATGTATTCTTTTCTAGGTAAGTTTTGAGCATTACGTATTGTTGCTTCATTTATCTTTCGATAGTCTATAACCATTCTTCTTTTGCCTCTTTTTTGCTCGTTATGGTTATTAACATAGAAAGCAGGCAAAGAGTGTTGACTAAAACTTTCTCTAATTAATCCTTTTTTTAATAATATTTGGGTTTCTTCCTGAAATTCTTTTACATCTTGCTCGGTATAAGTCATTCTGTAGTTAACTCTTATTTCTTTATTAGGATCCTTTAATCTAATTTCTACTAGCATATTATTAGTATTTTTAATATCCAGTGGATCTTCGCTACATATTTCTTCTAGTTTTTTCATTACCTCTTCATAGTCTATTATCGACTCTATTTTTTTTACTAATTGAATTTTTAGTTTTTCTTTTTTAGTGCTGTATATGGGTATGTTTATTATTTCTTTCTTTTGTTTTCCTAATTTTGGGCATGTTAACGATATGTGTTTTAGATACTGACAAAAAAGTCTATATAGTTTTAAGAAATTATTTCCAATTATAAAGGGTACTCCTGTATCGTGTTTATAAATTCTTGGTACTATAAATATTTTTCTACTATTTTAATATGAATTATAAAAGCTCCATAATTAATTTTATGTTCGCTTTTGTCAGCTACTCTTATCGTTAGTGGTTTCTTTAATTTTTTCCATAATGTCTTATCTATAGTATTTTCTTGTGTGATACGTAATGTGGCACCAGTATCAATATATGCTAAAGTTTTTGTTTTTCTATCATCCATTATTTGTATCTGAATGAATGTACTATTCGGATTCATCTGAACTACTATATTCACTTTCAGATTCTGATGAAGATAATATTTCATAACAATACGATGATTCATCATCTGATGAATTTAGTGATTCTATAGGTATTAGTCCAATTGAATTAATTTGATTAAGGTATTTCATTTCATTTTTATAAGATTTTTTATTTGGACATTCATTTCCATAATGACCTATTTCATGGCATAACCAGCATTTACAAATATTTTTGCCTTGTGGGCAATATTTTTCGTTATCACTTGTTTTATTTTCTTTTTCTTTATAATATTTTCTTCCCTTTTCCTTTTTATACCACTTTCTTCTTTTTGGTCTAAAATATTTATTCTTGAATCTAAACTTTTTATTTTCATATTTGTAATATTTCTTATATCTATGTTTTTTTATGTTTTCTCTGTATTTCACAACCAAATTTCCGAGGTATATTGTCATAGTTTCCACAGTTAAATTCGAATGTTCTTTTTACTCTTTTAATTTCTTGATTTTGAATACATAAGGTCCTTACGTATTCTCTTAGTGTTCGTATCAATCCTCCAAAAGAATCAGATACTATCTTTTTATCTATTTTTCCCTAAATAGTTTAGGTAGCGTTATGTTGAATGGTGATGGGAGTTTTTGTATAAACACTTTCATGTATCTAATATAATCACCGTGTTGTAATTTGTAATAATTCTTTTCGAATTGACATATAAATTCTTCTAGGTATTTCATGTATCATATTTCTATATTATTTAATGTATGTTTTACTCTTGCTACTTGTTCTTCATCTTCATTACTTGTTTCTTTACCTAATAGATTTATTCCTCCTAAAATCTGTGTATTTAATTGCTCAACAATAGCTACAAGAATTTCTTGGTGATTTGCAAAGCCTTGTAATTGGATATTATTGGAATCTTTCATTCCGGCAAGATAGGTGAATACAATTCCGGTCGTGTTGTATATTAAAAGATTTAAATAATTTTCAGCGTTTATTTTTGGGACTGCTTCATTTAGTTGAAGTTACATTTCTTGTTCTGCAACTCAAGTGTGTAATCTAGACTTACCTTCATGGTGATTTACACAATCAAGGTCTAAAAAGTCATTATATTTTACTGGTCTTGGTTTAAATTGCTTATATTTTTCAAGTTGTCATGTTTCGGTTCTAAAATATCCTCGTTTATTTTTATAGCTATCATCAATTTTTATATTTGGTTTTTCATCAATAGTTTCTTGTTTACCGCTTGTTTCTCCTTGTACAGGATTCACGAAGGGACAAGATGGTTCTTCTTATGATGATGAAGAGTGATCGATTATTATTTCATTTTGTTCAAGTTGCTGAGGATTATCTATTAAGGTAATATTTTTTAACATTTCTCTTAATTCTTCNCCCCCCCCCCCCCCCTTTTTTTTTTTTTTTTTTTGGGAAACCCTAGCTGCTGGTGGAGACCCTATCTCCAAAACCATATCTGCTGGTGAACAGAGCTTCTTGAAAGCAATATCGGGAATGTTCTTTAAGTAAGCTAAGTAGTTAATACGTTCCTAAGTTTCTACATACTGCAACGTAGTTAATGTTTGTAAGGACTCTGTTTCTATCTCATGGACAAAGACAAGCCTACGCTTTATTATCTATATATAATAATAAATTTTTTAGGATTTATCATTTTTTATAGGAAAAAAAAGTTTGATCTAACTTTGAGATTGCTTTTAATCTAGGGGACATGATTTTTATCATCTATATATTAAAGCGCAAGTTGCACGTCCAATAGAGTTTTGAGACATAAGCAATGCTTTCAAAATTAAAAATTAATTCAAAAAAATGAATAATGTAAAAAAAATATTTGTAGACAACCGTTTCTCAAACAAACCACTACACACGTTCTCTTTTTCTCCACAATTTTTTCTCTGTTCTCAATCCCTATAAATCTCTAAATTTTAACAGATACTTAAAGGATATAGCCTAGAATCACTCAAAAGTGACGCATGATAGGTAACATTTTAAATCAAATCAAAGGTTATAGCCAATGTTCAAAAACTCGCTAGGCGTAACGCGTGCGGCTGGTCCGGGCCTAGCGATTTATTGAAAAATCGGGAAAAAAACGGGGAGTACGCGGAGAGTAATTTTCTTATAACATTAAGGTTTAAATATATTTTTATACAATACACATTGTATTGTTATTCTTTAGAAGTCAGGCTATTGTTCTCCTCTTTTTCCTAAAAAAAAGTCATGGAGTAAGACATCGATTTATTAATAAGATCAATCAATTGGTTTGATTGCGTGATGGACTCCTCTGAAAAACTTTGGCGCACGTGTAAACGAGGTGCTCCTCAACAACTGAAAACTCTTAGTCTATTGGTAATTTTCGCTTCTATTTAACTCCCAGCCCAGGTTCAAAACGCACTACATGCGTTTTCGATGATTTTTAATCAATTTTTGAAGAAGGGTAAAATTGTAATTTCTCTGTTACCTTCTTCCTCGACCTAATTTTTACAGAGGTGAGATGTTGCGGCCGTTTTCACAGTTCTTGACTGTAAATCATCACTTTTCTTGTCAATTTTCTTCGATTCAACTTATTTTCTTCATTAATACCATCATATTATGATAGATCTATGGTTTACTTACCGGTTTCAACTCAAAATCACCAGAATATATATGTTTTTTTTGTTTGAACCGCGTTTTTCACCGATTATGGTGTAATCGCGGCGGTGGAGCTCCGCCGAGCATATAACCGGCGTGTAATCGGTCACTCCGGCCGCGTTTTTGAACAGGGGTTATAGCATGTCATCATGAGACAGAAAACTTGGATAGATACCCAAACTAGGAACCCTACTTGCGGATCCGAAGAAAGGGGATACGTAAACTTAGAAGAAGATCGTGTAGATAGAAAGATCCTCTTAGAAGCTTCATGTTCGTTCGTAAGCTATGCTCGTGTAAGAGCTTTTGCTAGGTTACTTGAGAAATAAGTAAAAGATTAAGGGAATAGTTCTTATTGATTGTGTTGTTTTAGTTGCCGTAAGGCTACACTTTTATATGAAAATCTAAATAAAACACCGACATAAGAAAAGGAAAGATAAAGCCAAACATAATAAGAAAACTAATAATTATAACTATGATATGTGACTTATCCTGTCACAATACTCCCTCCTTCAAATAATACTTGTCCTCAAGTATGGAAATCTGGAAATGTGGGAACTTGACAATGAAGTCATGATAAATTTGCACAGTTTCTTTGCTAGTTCCCACGTCATTGAGGTAATGAAGCAATGTCTGAAGTGAGTGTGGCAGATTAGGGCAAAACGTCACTTTCTGCAATGTTTGGTCAGTAGCTGGTGAAGAGCTTGTGCCAGAAATAGAAGGCATGTGAATCGGTGGTGGTTGTTGATGTGGGATGGTTTTGTCGATCTCCTGTAAGTGAAGCATAGCAATTTGTGGTTCTTGAAAGCTTTGCTTACTGCCTCCGGTGATTATTTTGGAGCTGTTCGATGTTGTTCCCCTGAGGACATGTTTCAGACCTTGGAATTTAAACTCCATTCGTAGGTGCAGAAAGTCCCATAAGATAGGTCCCAAAGTGGAGAGCCATTCCACGCCAAGTACTAGATCACTACAGCCCAATGGTAGTGTTCTTATTTCGGTTTTGAATTCGTAACCCTGCATCTTCCACTTGAAATTACTGCATTTATACTGAGTAATCAAGTCACCACCTGCTGCAACAACTGACACTGGTTTGATTGGGGTCAGATAGCAACCTAATCCTTTAGCGATTTGTAGATTGAGAAAGTTATTTGTGCTGCCGGGATCGATTAATATGTGCAGTTTCCGCTTTCCATATTGACCCATTAAACACATACAATTAAATGCTGAGGAGCCATTTAATGCATGTATGAAGATAGTAGGGACCTTGACATCTTTATCGTTGATTGTTGTTTCTCGTATTTGTTCTTTCAGTGCAATTTCTTCATCAAACTCTGTCGGATCAGCTTCCAAAAACAAGAACTCAGAACGTCGGTGCGTAAGTTGATGACCAGGAGTGAACGGTTCCTCACAATACATACACAGGCCCTTACGTTTTCTTTCCTGCATCTCGTCGAAAGAAACACGTTTCTGAGGCGTGTTGGAGAGAAGTGGTTTGTTGCTTTGATTTCCCGTGGTGTTAGGCGTAGCTGGTGTGTTGAGTTTTGTATGGAGACGATGCATTTTTCTCCTGGTAGGGGTTGAAAGAAGAACGAGATGGCTTTGCTGGAGTATGATGAAGAGAGAGCTCGTGGAGTTTAGCAATTCGTGCTGCTGCAGGGACGGTAGTTACGTTGAACTGTCGAACATGGAGTGCGAGGTGTTGGTTCATGTTGGTTAAGAAGATGCTCAGCGCGTGTTCAGTAGGGAGTGTGAGCCTTGTCATAGCACAATCAAATTTTTCTAAGTATACATCGATGGTATCACCAGCTTGTTTCAAGCTGACGAGCTCGGACAGAGGATCATCATAAAGCTCACTGAAACGTTCAGAGATTGCAGCAACGTACTCTGGCCATAGCGGGAACATGTTGTAGCAGATCGCAATATAAGCATGATGCCATTGAAGTGTCTTCCCAGTCATGTGAAGAGAGGCGTGGCGGACCTTCATCTCTGGTGGGGTGCTGTCGATTGAGAAGAATTGTTCGCAACGGTAGATCCATTCACGGAGTGCTGAGCCATCGAACATCGGAAATCCAATCTTCGTCAGTCTTGATGAGAGTCCATGATAGGGAGGAGGTGGGTTATTGTTGTTGTCGATGGTCGGAGTTGGTTTTGATGCGCTGTGCTCTGGATTCACACGGTCTGGTGGATCCTTGGTTTGAGGCGTTCTGTCAGTAACATCGGAAGTTGCTTCGGCTTGTTTCCCTTCACGTTGAGGAGGGGGAGCATTAGCGAAGTACTTCTCTATGAGCGCTTCGAGTGCGTTGATTTTGCTGCCGAATTCCTTTCAGATCTCTTCTATTTGTTGAGTCTGTGACGAACGTAGCTCATCAATTTGCTTGCTCATACCGTTCAAATCGGTGGTTGACCTTGTGTCCATAGCTTGGTCCTTGAGGAGTTTAGGTTCTGATACCAATGAGACAGAAAACTTGGATAGATACCCAAACTAGGAACCCTACTTGCGGATCCGAAGAAA
>OVBX01003674.1:0-16269 GCA_900406325.1 Erucastrum elatum | reverse complement strand
ATATATCTCAAAAACAAAAAAAAATATTATATTTAAAACTATTATTTCTGCGCATGGCGCAAGAAAACACCTAGTAAACATGAGACACAATACGGTGGCAAAGAAAAAACCAAAATTGAAAATTACCAACTATGAAACTACTGTATATGGAAATGCAATATTTTTTTACTTAAGACGCGATAAAATGTCTAAAAATGGAAGAAGAACTTTATGCAATGTATTATACAAAAGTTATTGGGAGGGATGATTCATAGAAGTTTGTTCGGCACAAATAGATCTTCGTATAACTTTTGACAGATAGTTACACAACTTCGTATAACCATCTGCTAGCTATTCTTTAAATCTTGGTTCACATATTTGCTTCATCTTCTGCTAATTTCAACCCTTAACAAGAATTTCTCTCCGTGCTGCTTTGATGATCGCAAAGGAACTTAAGGTCGGAATCTCTTTTCTCTTGAGAAATAGGTAACAAGGACATTTAAAAAGCGAATCTTGTATTGAAAAACATTTGATTTCTAGACATCAAAATAAAATATATGAAAAACTATAATTGATCTAAATCAAAGCCTGGGAAATAAGTAAAGAAGAAATCATAAGATATAATGAAAAGTAGAAAGACCTAATCAAATATCGTAATATAATTAGCTCTCGGCTTTCAACTTGATCTCAGCTTTCAGATTACTCATCATCAGCTCAAGTCTCTTCAACTGTTTCTCAAGTTTTTTAGCCTGAGCTTGATAATCAGATAGTTTCTTCCTCTCCGCGGAAATTTTCTCAAGCTTTTCCCTCAACCATTCCAGCTTAAAACCAGCTTGTGTCAGATCAAGCAAACCCTTGGAAACTTTACTTAGCTTACTTTCCGTTAGCTTCTCAAGAGGACTGTTGTATAGTTTCTCATAGGTTCTGAGGAGAATGTTCATGTATGCTGTCTTAAGCTGTGGATCTTGTGGTTGAATATACAGTGCTGTTTCCGGGTAAGTCTCGAAAATCCACTTTGCTGACTTTACTTGCGAATCAAGAACTTGGAAGCCATTGACACACACGGTCTCGTTCTTCTTTCTGGGCAAGACATGTGGATCTCGTCCACCACAAACATAGATATCACCTATGTAGACTTCAATTTTGAGTTTGTCGTTCACAAGAAATCTTTCCTCTTGAAGTTTGGAAAGACTCAAGTCCGTTCTAAAACCCCAGCTTGGCAGTTCCTTGTTAAAGTTGTGTTCAGCTTCTGATGATATATGGAGACATGAACAAAATTTTAAAAATCATATTGAAATTAAAAGGTTCTTTTATAGAAAAAAATATATTCTTTTCATGTTAGTGAAACTACAAGAAGGGCTTAATAAGATGAATTACTGAGAGTTCGGGAACTGTTAGCGTTGGATGGGTTGACAACGACGAAGCGAAACAATGTCCGTCTCAACCAAAACAAAGGCCGTAAGAGAGGATCTGGAACTGTTAGCCACAGAGACATATTTTTGCAAAAATTATCTCCCTTGGGATATACGTTAACATACCTAGAAAAATAAAACAAATGTTAGTTTAAATTAGCCAGTAACATGTATAGGCATCGGAGCTTGTTTTAAGTTACAAAAGAAAACATGTGTAGAAAGTATCTTAAAGCTATAGCTAAATCTTTTTTTTTACCAGTTGCAGGATCCGGTTGAGAATATAGGAGTCCAAAATACAGTAGTCCTTTGGGAGAAGTTGTCTATCTCGAAAGAGTAACTCATCTCACCATTGTCGTTCCCCATGACTTCCAGAAACTCTCTCTCTTAATCTAGGGTTTGATACTTTCTTCGAGGGAGGGACTACAAACATACACACACACATACACACATATATATGAGAGAATTGCCCATATATATATTGTGTTTATATTTATCACCAAGTTGTTCCTAAGCCTCAGGTACGTAGTGGTATATTTTGTAAAGCACAATAGCAAAGGAA
The DNA here is from genome assembly GCA_900406325.1 of Erucastrum elatum. Lineage (NCBI taxonomy): Eukaryota > Viridiplantae > Streptophyta > Magnoliopsida > Brassicales > Brassicaceae > Erucastrum > Erucastrum elatum. Next base: position 14,319 of record OVBX01003674.1, on the reverse strand, counting down.
ATATATTTGGATTAACTCCAAATATCTTTTATTGTTATCTCTTCTTTTTAAATGTAAATAAGTCATGATAAATGTAAATATTTTAACAAAAAGATACGTAAGAAAATACAATTTTGGTTTGTTTTAAAGTTATCGAGTTCCACTAAAATTCGCAATTTAGTTTCGCCCTCCTATATATAGACTAAAGAAGATTGGCTTACCCATGAATCAATAACACCAATACCCTTAAAATCAACAAGCGATTTGAAGACATGTGGACGAAAACACCAAATTATACTATGGAGATAAACAACTTCTCCCAAAGGAATGCTCCAATACGGTCGAACCTGTTCAGAAGCTACTCCTGCAACTGGTAAAACTAGAATTAATTGTAGATTTATATTCGAAATTTACGTTTTAAGGTTTTGACCACGTTTAATTTTGTTTGATTTTTTTCTAGGTATGTTACCTTATATCCCAAGGGAAACGGTATTGATACACACATGTCTATGTATCTAGATGTTGCAAATTCTCTCTCACTGTCTAAAGGATGGTGGAGAAGTACCAAGTTTCGCTTTGTTATCGTGAACCAATCTAATGTCGCCAGGTCCAAACGTCTAGGTGGTAAGAAAACCCTATCTTTTTAATTTCATAAATCACAATTATCATGCGGAAAAGATCAAATTAACCGGATTTCTCCAGAAACTACGTACTAAATTACATACATATATTGATATGATGTTTATTGTTTTTGTTTGTCTCTATGGGCAGCAACTTATCACAACTTCAACGAGAGAAAGCCAAACCGGGGTTTCAAAAAGGCCTTGCGTCTAGCCAAACTTCAAGAGGAAAGGTTTCTTGTGAACGACAAACTTAAAATTGAAGTCTACGTTGATGTATATGATATTCTAGGTATACTAGATACACATGTCTTATCTGAAAAGAAGCACAAGACCGTGTGTGTCAATGGATTCCAAGTTCTTGATTCCCAAGTCAAGTCAGCAAACATTATTTTTGAAACGTATCCGAAAACAGCATTGTATATTTATCCACAAGATCCACAGCTTAAGACAGCCTACATGAACATTCTCCTCAGAATCTACGAGGCGCTTTATAATAATCCTCTTGAGAAGATCACGGAAAGTGAGCTAAGTAACGTTTCCAAGGGGTTGCTTGATCTGACACAAGCTGGTTTTAAGCTGGAATGGCTGAGGGAAAAGCTTGAGAAGGTTTCCGTGGAGAGGAAGAAACTATCTGGTTATGAAGCTCAGGCTCTAGAACTTGGAAAACAGTTAAAGAATCTTGAGCTGATGATGTGTAATCTCAAAGCTGAGATCAAGTTGAAAGCTGAGAGCTAGTTATATTACAATCTTTAGTTGGGTTTTAATAGTTCTTAGTATATCTTATGATTTCTTCTTTATTGTTTTCCAGGTTTTGATTTAAGATCAATCATAGATCTAAGGTTGTCCCTTTCACTTGATTTTAAACCAAGGTTTATAATATAAGTATAATTATTATTCGCATAGTTATAATTATATAGCTAGTATAATCAGAATTATCAAGATTCACGTTCAACTATCCAGGAATACAGTTTGGATATTCCGATCACCAGTTTTGTTGTGCCTCTGTTTCATAATGGAAGACTTGTGGACCTTGAGGTACAAGTCACCTTACCAAATGTTAAATCTGTACCACATTCACTCATACATGATTTCTAAAGGAGGAATAGAAAAATGGACTAAACAAAGGATGCGCTTCAAGTGGGAGAATGCATTGGTTATATAATGTTATAGGAATTTGACCTTGCATGGAGGAATAGTGATGAGAGGTTAACCAGAGCATTTCTCCAATACAGCATATGATTTATGTGACGTTAATTTCTCCAAACTATATATATTAATTTTTTGTAAATTGAAACCTCAAACTTATAGCGTATAAAACCAAGTTAATGTTTTGAGATCAAGAAGCAAGAGAGAAAGAATCCATGGAGTTGTGGTCAGTAGGGTGGAGATAGAGATCAGTAACCCTTATGCTAGTAACAAAAGGGATTATTCGTGGGGACACAATCAAACAAGGAGTAGGTGATGAAAACAGGACAAACAATTAAAGAAAAAAACATGGATTCAAATTTGTTTGAAAGAAAGTGATGATAAGATTAAGAACTAAAACAATGAATTCAAACACTCCCCAAACATTCACTAGAAAAACGCAGTTAGTGTTATGAGAAGCAAGAAAAAAAGAACCTCTTTACCAAAAAATCTATGCACTCAAACGGAGAAACTCTAGGAGAAGAAGCAGCTTGCTTCCTCTTCAAGGAAAGCTCCTCAAGCTTTGGTTTCAACCAATCCAGCTTAAAGCCAGCCTCTGTTAGCTCGCTCAGCTCGCTTTCAGCGTTTGTTAGGTCAGTCTCAGACAAGCTCTGAGGATCCTTGTCTAGTGTCTCGACGAGGCCAAGGAGAATATTCATGTATGCCGTCTTCACCTCTCTGATACTTGATCTGATATCAACTGCAACGTCTGGATGCTGTACGAAAATATTGGAAACTGAAACAACCTGCCAATGATAAGAAAACATGTAATCAGTGTTAACAAGATCCATTCCAGATTCCAGACTGGGTACACCAAAATGAAACTCATTGACTAACCTGTCTATTAAGAACATGGAAACCACGACAATCTACCATCTCATTCCCAGTTAAATTTCCTTCATTGACAATTTTAACTACTTTAATGTATACTTCAATGGTTAGTTTGTTGTCCTCTAGAAACCCTTCTTCCTGAAGCTTGGTAAGAGGCAACATTCTGTGACTACCCCAGCCCTCGACCTCAGCGCAGAACAATCTGCGTTCTTCTGTAAATACCGAAAGAAAATTAACATATTTGAACTTTTCTTTCAATGGTTGGATTTGGAGACAGCCGGATGAAAAAAAATAGATAAAAGCCCCTAAATTATGAAAAAAATATCTTATAAAGTTTTTTCAAAAAAAAATTCAGGTCCCTGAAATCTCAAATTCAGTCATAGCAGGTATAATCACACACCAAAGGTTAAGAAACATAACGGAAGAAATGATCATATCATTACCAACTGTTGTAAGTAGTTCTTTGCCTGATTGGTTCAGAAAAACCAAGCTATAACTGGCTCGTCTTCTCCATCCAGGTAGCAATGATACAGGATTCACAGCGTACAGGAAGAGGGACAAGTGATCATCCACCAACTTTCCCTTTGGGTGAACAAAAAGACGCCTAATATATAAAACCTTTTTATCAGCTCTAGTTAAAATCAAAGACATCTATCTAGATGAGTCGTGTAAGAAGGCTAAAGGTCTTTAGTTAGTCTTGTCATTTTACCATTCGCAGCCGCCGCTTGTGAAAGGATCCGACCGTATCTCACCGTTCCTTTCGGAAAAGCTGTCTATCTCCCAACTGAAAGCCTTCTCAGATTCCTTCTCCATCTCCTCAAAAATGCTCTCTCGAATTAGGGCTTATAGTGCTTTGAAGTGAGGCACAACAATGTTATATAGGATGAAAAAAAATATATTTACCGTTCCCAGGTCAAACGAAACCTACAAAATATATTGTAAGAATTTTTTTTTAAAATAATATATATATATATCATAAAAATTTACAAATATATTATGTCAATATATTCCGTGGATATTTCAGAAATATTCTATACAATCATGATATATATCAAATATATATGAAAAAAATGGTCTTATCCTTAACCTATGCACATTGCACAATATTATTTAAGTGTTTTGTATGTTGATTTTTTTCACATCATAACTTTTTCATTGGTTGGTAACATTAATTAGTGTCATGGAATACTAAATTCCAATTTATTTATTTTATTTATTTCTTTCACTTATCAAAGTATTGGAAGTCGATAATATGGGTTGGTATGGTGGGAGGGAGACTCTTGTGGCTGAAGAAGAGAGCAACAAAATTACCAAGGACAGAACTAGTCATACTACTCTTTATTAATGTGACAACGATTCAATAAGTTTTGTTGGAGTCTAGAATCTTCATTTATATTTCTTGAATAAAGTAAGAAAGATCGTTCATAAGCATATCAGGTGACCGGAAAAATAGTAAGATGATCTCAAGTGATGTTGTTCATCTTTTTACTATTTGCGACCGCCGCTTTGGAGATGCTCTCGTAGTGAAAATTTGTTAAGCTGCTTAAGGAGATTGACCCAAAGCACTATTTGACCTATAACGCCTAAAAAGAGGTGACGAAGATACAAAAGAAAATGAAACCATCAATATAGCCATGCATATCTTTTTCTATAAAGCCGAGTCTATAGACTATTAGGATTGAGAAAGCAAGAAAAACACTAAAGCTAAGGAACTCATAGCACTATAGTAGAGTCTTCTAAATGAACTAATAACTTGATATCTAGATCAAGCTACCTCGTCGTCTACCAGCAAAAATCCATCACCAGAGGTTTTTTCCTTCCCCTCGTCCAGTTTCGCTTTGAGATCAAACACAATCACCTCAAGATTCTTGACGTTTTCCTCCAGTTGTTGGACCCTAGACCCATCAGCATCATCTACCTTCTTCTTCTCCAAGGATTTCGACTTCAGAGTCAGACAATCCATCCTGGAGCTGGAGTCCACCGCCTCAAGGTAGTTGACCCGTTTCTCGAGTGTCTGGACTCGAGATCCATCATCTTTTGCTTTCTTCCTATGCAAGAAACACTCAACAATCTTTCTCTTCATCTTGTTTTCCATCTGCTCAAGATTCTTCACACGTTCCTCAAGTTGTATGACCGTATTCCCATATACATCTGCTTTCTTCCTCTCCAAGACAACCTCCTCAAGCTTTGACTTGAGCCAGTCAAGCTTGAAACCCACTTGTTCCAGCTCACTCAACTCGCCGTCAGCTTTGGTTAGCTCAGTCTCTGAGTGGTTATGTGAAGGCTTGTTTAGTGTATTGATGAGGCCAACGAGAACATTCATGTATGCTGTCTTCAGAACTTGGTTCTTTGATTTCAAACGTACTGCAATGTCTGGATGCTCTTCGAATATCTTCTTCACTTGAGTGACCTGAGAAGCAAGAACCTTAAAACCGTTGATATCCACAGTCTCCTCCTTCCCTGATACAACTCCGCTTTCTCCGCCAACAGCTTCAATCAAATTAATGTAGACCTCAATGATTAGTCTGTCTTTCTCCAAAACACCGTTCTCCTGAAGCTTGCTAAGAGGACATAGCCTTGTGAAGCCCCTGGATGTTCGCTTAACATCAAGCACTTTGGATCTTACAACTGTTAATAGAAAAACAAAAACAAAAAATCAAGACAAAAGTCATCATCAACTACATGATTATGTATATAGTTTCTGTTTCTTGAAGATTCAACATGAGTTTTTAAGTATCATACATTCCTCTTGGGTTACCATCAACCTACAAAATAAACTATTCTTCCCTACTTTCTCAGCAGACATTCATACATCCAAGAAAGTGTTGGTTCCTCCTTATAATGCTTCTTTGAAATTTTCACTAGATTTCAACTCCTTTTGTAGTACTGGGTTTTCTCCCTATAGAAACTTGACACCAGTATACGTGCTATCTAGTTCATATTCGTTCGTAAATTCATATCAATAATGACCATTGTTCTAAAAATCGATGTACGGAAACAATTTTTAGCAAATTGATCTAGGCGGTGGTTAGGAGCCTAGGATAATCCTCATGAAAGAGTATAATTACTGGCTAGTTTGGTTCTTCAAACATTGCTAATGACAGTTGCGGAAAAAAATCAAACATGGAAGAATATAATTCATTACTGTCAGATCTGCAGAGCTCTTTCTCGGATTGATTCAACAGAGCGACGTAAAAACTAACATTCCTTTTCCACCCAGTAGGTAGCATGGTAGGATTTGCAACTTGCAGGTACAAAGAAAAGTGATCATCAGCAAGAGAACATCCCTTGGGATTAACGTAAAGATACCTGAAAGAATTTGAAACAAAATATTAAACGTATACATCATCAATCTTCGAGATACAAAGAGCCACCAGGGTTCAACAAATCTAGCTTTGAGTTCTGGTTTTACCATTCGCATCCGCCAGCCACGAATGTCTTGGATAGTATTCGATCTTTCTTTTCCGAGAAGTTATCTATCTCAAATCTGAAGCTCGGCTTTTGCTTCCACATTATTGCTTTCGTAAATTTTGTTATTTCGAGAAAAGATGATTTTTTAGAATCTATTCTTGAGACTTTCACATTCTCTATTTATATAAGAAGCAAAAAAGAAAAGAAAAGGAACAAAATCCTGAAAGCCCTAGATGGCTAGATCGAAAGGAAAACCAAAAAAAAATGTAAGAGATATATACGTTTTTCTGTAACAAGATGTATATATATATATATATATATATATATACTTTTTCAAAAATGTTATCTATACTATTATTTATTAATTGATTTTACTGATTTGTCATGCGCTCCATAATTTTGGATAATTTTGCTTATTTGTCATGTTTTAATTAGTTTTTAGATTAAATTATCAATTTATTAATTTAGATAATATAAATATTTAGAAATAATTAATTTTTTAATTTAAATAATATAAATATTTCAAAACTTTTAAATAGAATTATGATTATAATTAACACAAGATTCTTATTAGTTTTTCGTTTAAATCATTAATTTATTAATTTAAATAATATAACTATTTCAAACTTCTAACTGCAATTACAATTATAATTATTTTAAGCAAGTTAGAACCAATTATTATTTTCATATGATGTAAGATGTTTTAAACTATATAGTTTCATTTTTCTCATTCATTACAAGTTGTTTCGGTTATAGTTTTTGACATCAATATTTATGTACTTTTGATAATTGTTTTCTTTTAGTTAGAGTTCTATGTTTTTTTTCTTTTGAGTTTGAAAGAATAGGAGAAAATCGGTTTTGTTACATGGGGTTAGAAATTATGAATTAGGTATTATGAATTACTTCATTAGTTATTTCACGCGTATATTTTATTATTGTTTAATATATAAGAAAAATATGCTTTGATATTAGTTTTAGAGTTGTCTATGTAATCATGTTATGAACATGTGTTTAATGTTTTAGTTTCTAAAACGGCTAAAATAGATATGTTTTTAATGGATAGATTTATCATTATATAATTAACCATAAAATAAGTTTAATAATAAAAATATCATTATCTATTTTTATTTTATTAATAATATACTTATGAAATATTAAGATAAGTCAATGTACATACTGATCAAGTAAATTACCAGTGAAATATTGTCATTATTTCATTTTTTTTTAAAGTTTTCTTATAAGTTATTATCGAACTTTGGTTTTTATTTTATTTTTATTTATTTTGTTCTTACTTGTATTTTATGTGATTTAGTGTTTTTTGATAATTTAGTACATGTTTCTGGTTCAAAAATACATCGGAGAATAAGAGAGACAAACACATTCTTACTTTAATTTGTTGTGTTGAATATTTGATATGTAATTATGGTCTTATGCTCTCATAGTTTTATAGATTTCCTTTGTGTTTAGGAGATGTAGACCGAAATAAAAATCAAAGAAAACTAAAATGATTAAGAATATAAAGAATAAATTATCATGATATTTAAATCATAATACATATGCTAATAAATATTAGTAAAACGATTATGCCCGCATGTGCAGGCAAAACACCTAGTATACTGTATATAAACTATAAAAAATCATATATATATATATGTGTGTGAGAAATACCTTAGGATAACCTTAAAAATTTTTTGTCACAAATATGGTTTCTAAAGATCAAAATAACCATAATATTTTGTTAAAAAAATAAAAACACTTATAGGCATATAATTAACACTTAGTCTAAGATTCAATAAGTTCGCAGTTGACAAAAAAAAATTCAATAAGTTCGCTGGAGTCTTGAATCTTCACTATATTTCTTGAATAAAATAAGAAAGATCGTTCATTAGCATAGCAGGTGACCAGAAACATAGTAAGACGACCTCAAGCGATGGTGTATGAGCCTTAAATCGAACAAAATATGTTCTCTTCTTTTACAATTTCTGCCGCCGCTCATGTGTATCCTTTCATAAGAGGTCTATAAAAAGGTGACGAAGATACAAAAGACAATGAAATATCAGTATAGCCAGATCTTTTTATTATAAAGCCGAGTCTCTAGACTATTAGGATTCAAAAAACAAGAAAAACTGTTAGCAGTATGCTATAAAAACAGTATGATGTATAAGCTGTATGTTTTTGCTAAACTATTTTAATAGATTGATTGGTAAGATCAGTTGAACATGCTATTTAAAATTATTATTAAAATAAGTATATAATATTTAATATGTATTTATTTATAATGAATATATTCCATATATATATATATAATCTTTTTATTTTATATATTAATATATACAATTTGTAATTTATTTATTTTATTTACTAATTTCAAAAATTATGTTATATCGAAAATGTTGTTTTTTTTAAAAAAATTAGAATTAAAATATCTATTTTTAAAAATAATATTTTGCATTTAAAATATAATTTAATTTCTATAGTTATTTTGATACAAATATAATATAATTTATATAATTATTTTATATAATTAATTTATATAATTTTTATATTTAATTTAATTTAAAATATAAATTAAGATAATTAATTTAATTATATATAATTAAATTATATTTTAAATGTGAAATAATATTTTTAAAAAAATATATTTGTATTCTAAATATAGTTTAGAATCAAAATTTAATCTTTTGGATATAAAAATAATTTTTATGATATTATAAATCAAATAAATAAACTAATTATATAATTTCTTAAATTTATAAATTATAAATACAAATACTCTTCCAAAATCTTCATATAAGAGAATTTGCTAGAAAGCATTATGAAAGATTAGCATCTAATAAATGTTTTTCTAAATACTTTTATAACAAATGTTGATTGGATAATGTATAACATAATTATAATGCTAATGCTCTACCGACTGCATGAACTAACAACTTGATCTGTAAATCAAGCTACCTCCTCACCGTCTACCAGCAAAAATCCATCACAAGAGGTTTTCTCCTTCCCCTCGTCCAGTTTCACTTTGAGATCAGCCACAATCTCCTCAAGATTCTTGAGGGTTTCCTCCAGTTGTTGGACCCTAGACCCATCAGCATCATCTACCTTCTTCTTGTCCAAGGAAACACCCTCAGATTTCGACTTCAGAGTCAGACAATCCATCCTGGAGCTGGAGTCGATCACCTCAAGGTAGTTGACCCGTTCCTCAAGTGTTTGGATCCGAGACCCATCATCTTTTGCTTTCTTCCTATCCAAGAAACACTCAACAATCTTTCTCTTCATCTTGTTTTCCATCTGCTCAAGTTTCTTCACACGTTCCTCAAGTTGTATGACCGTATTTACCATATACATCTGCTTTCTTCCTCTCCAAGACAACCTCCTCAAGCTTTGACTTTAGCCAGTCAAGCTTGAAACCCACTTCTTCCAGCTCACTCAACTCGCTGTCAACTTTGGTTAGCTCAGTCTCTGAGTGATTATGTGAAGGCTTGTTTAGTGTATTGATGAGGCCAATGAGGACATTCATGTATGCTGTCTTCAGAACTTGGTTCTTTGATTTCAAACCTACTGCAATGTCTGGATGCTCTTCGAATATCTTCTTCACTAGAGTGACCTGAGAAGCAAGAACCTTAAAACCGTTGATATCCATAGTCTCCTTCTTAGATACAACTCCGCTTTCTCCGTCAACAGCTTCATTCAAATTAATGTAGACCTCAATGATTAGTCTGTCTTTCTCCGAAACACCATTCTCGTGAAGCTTGCTAAGAGGATATAGCTTTGAGGGAAACGAAACATCAAGCATGTTCCGTCGTACAACTGTTAGAACAAAAGAAAAAACAAAGGCTCCAAATGGTGACCAAGGAATGAAAGAGAATAATGCATTCCTTGATATTCCTAATAAATTTTACTATTTATAAGGAATGGTCATTCCTTCCTATTCCTTTTCATTCCTTTTATTGTAGAGAATTAAAGAACAAATTTGTTCCTCACTAAATTTGATATGGAATGACTATTCCTCATCATTCCCATAAATTTATTCCTATTCATTCATTTCCTATCCGTTCCTATTGTTTCCGGTGTGATTACCAGTTGGACCCAAAATATAAAGACAAAATTCTTCATCAACGACATGTTTATGTATATAGTTTCTGCTTGTTGAAGATTCAAACATGAGCATAGAAATAATTCTGTTTTTAAATACCACATTTCTGACTCTTGGTTTACCATCAATATACGAAAATAAACCTTCTTCCTATTTTCTCAGGAGACATTCATACAACCCAAGAGAGTCATAGTTTCTCCCTATATTCTGCTTTGAAATCTACACTAGATTGTAACACATTTCTTTCTTTCCACACATCTTATAGCATTTGTCTAGTTCATATTCGTTTGTAAATTCAAATCACTAATGACCAGTGTTCTAAAAATCGATCTACTGGGTGCCTAGCCAATTGATCTTAACCGAAACGATTTTTAACAAATTGATCTAGGCGGTGGTTAGGAGCCTGAGCTAATCCTCAAGAAAGAGTATGATTACTGGCTTTGGAACATTGCTAATGACAGTTGGAAACGAAAAAAAAAAGAGACTCAAACATGGAAGGATATATAGTTCATTTTACCGTTAGATCTGCAGAGCTCTTTGTTGGATTGATTCAACAGAGTATAGTAAAAACTAACATTCCTTGTGCACCCAGTTGGTAGCCTAGTATGACTTGCATAGATGAGGTACAACAAAAAGTGACCATCAGCATGATAATCCCCCTCGGGAAAAACGGAAAGATACCTGAAAGAATTTGAAACAAATATTAAACGTATACATCAATCTCCGAGATACAAAGAGGGTTCAACAAATCTAGCTTTAAGTTCTGGTTTTACCATTCGTATCCGCCAGCCAAGAATGTCTTAGATGGTTTGCGATATTCCTTTTCTGAGAAGCTATCTATCTCAAACCTGAAGCTCGGCTTTTGATTCCACATATTGCTTTCGTAGATTTTGTTATTTCGAGACACTATGCTTGAGACTTTCACATTCTCTAGGTTTATATAGGAAGCAAAAAAATAAAATAAAAAAATTAAGGAAACAAATCCTGAAAGCCCTAGCTCGGAAGGAAAACCAATCAAAAAGAAGTAAAAGATATATATGTTATATATATACTTTTCTTTTGTAACAAGATTTACATATGTACTTATAAAAATCGACCGTGTCAATAATTTATTAAATAATATCTATTAATGTAACTTTTATGGGAAAAACAGTAAGATATACCACTATCAGTCGTCGACATTTTGGTTTCCGAGTCGGTTAATTCAACTTTTTAGATCTCTAAAATATGAAATCCTTTTGGTTTCGGTTTTGTTATTTTGATTTTTAGTTTGGTTTTGATAACANATCAGTCGTCGACATTTTGGTTTCCGAGTCGGTTAATTCAACTTTTTAGATCTCTAAAATATAAAATCCTTTTGGTTTCGGTTTTGTTATTTTGATTTTTAGTTTGGTTTTGATAACAAAAAAAAAAACCAGCTAATGTCCAAGATTTTTTCTGGTTCTACTTCGATTGTGGTTTAGTTCTTTATGTGATTGGAGGGAAATTGATGAGAAGTGAACCAGAGAATTTCCCCCATACAGTATATGCTTTATATGATTTCAATTACACGTTCTTGACGTCAGAGCACATGTAATCAGATTAACATGTAATCTATGTTAACAAGGCCTTAAGGAGATTGACCCAAAAGGCCAAAACATGATTGACTTAAAATGTCTAAGAAGGTGGCGAAGATACAAAAGATAATGATACCATCAATATAGCCATATCTTTTTATTATAAAGCCGGGTCTCTAGACTATTAGGATTCAGAAAGCAAGAAAAACACTAAAACAAAGGAACTCATAGCACTTTAGTAGAGTCTTCTAAATGAACTAGCAACTTTATATCAAGCTACCTCCTCCTCGTCTACCAGCAAAAATCCATCACAAGAGGTTTTTTCCTTCCCCTCGTCCAGTTTCGCTTTTAGATCAGATACAATCTCCTCAAGATTCTTGAGGTTTTCCTCCAGTTGTTGAACCCTAGACCCATCAGCGTCATCTAATTGCTTCTTCTCCAAGGAAACTTCCCCAAACTTCGACTTCAGACAATCCATCCTGAAGCTGGAGTCTACCGCCTCAAGGTTCTTGACCCGTCCCTCAAGTGTTTGGACCCGAGACCCATCATCTTTTGCTTTCTTCCTTTCCAAGACACACTCAACAATCTTTCTCTTCTTTTCCATCTGCTCAAGATTCTTCACACGTTCCTCAAGCTGTATGACCTTATTACCATATACATCTGCTTTCTTCCTCTCCAAGCTAACCTCCTCAAGCTTTGATTTGAGCCAGTCAAGCTTGAAACCCACTTCTTCCAGCTCACTCAACTCGCTATCAGCTTTGGTTAGCTCAGTCTCTGAGTGGTTGTGTGAAGGCTTGTTTAGTGTATTGATGAGACCAATGAGGACATTCATGTATGCTGTCTTCAACACTTGGTTCTTTGATTTGAAACCTACTGCAATGTCTGGGTGCTCGGAGAATATCTTCCTCACTAGAGTGACCTGAGAAGCAAGAACCTTAAAACCGTTGATATCCACGGTCTCCTCCTTCCCTGATACATCTTCCCTTTTTCCATCATCAATTTCAATCAAATTAATGTAGACCTCAATGAATAGTCTGTCTTTCTCCAAAATGCCGTTCTCTTGAAGCTTGCTAAGAGGAAATAGCTTTTGGAAGCCCCAGGATGGATTCTTAACATCAAACACTTGGCATTCTACAACTGTTAGAAAAACAAAAACAAAAAATAAAGACAAAATTCTTCATCAGCGACATAGTTTCTGCTTCTTGAAGATTCAAACATGAGTGTAAAAATAATTCTAAGTTTTTAAATTGCACATATTTTGACACTTGGCTTACCATCAATCTACAAAAATAAACCTTCTTCCAATTTCTTAAGAGACATTCATACAACCCAAGAGAGTCTTGGTTTCTCCCTATATGCTGCTTTGTAATCTACACCAGATTGTAACTCCCTTTCTTTCTTTCTTTCTTTCTTTCTTTCAACACATCTTATAGCATTTGAAACAAATAATACTTCCTCTCTATATAGTTCATATTCGTTTGTAAATTCAAATCACTAACGACCAGTGTTCTAAAAATCAATCTACTGCTTATAGCCAATCCATCTTAACCGAAACAATTTTTAACAAATCAATATAGGAGGTGGCTAGGAGGAGCCTAGGTTAATCCTCAAGAAAGAGTATAATTACTGGCTAGTGTTTCGAATATTGGTGACAGTTGAAAAAAAAAAAGAATCAAGCATGGAATTGGATATATAGTTCATTACTGGGAGATCTGCAGAGCTCTTTGTCGGATTGATTCAACAAAGTGAAGTAAAAACTAACATTCCTCTTCCACCCAGGTCGCAGCATGGTTTGATTTGCAACGTGCAAGTACAAAGAAAAGTGATCATAATCGGCAAGACGACCTCCGTTGGGATAAATTTCAAGAATCCTGAAAGAATTTGAAACAAAAATTAAACGTACACACATCAATCTTCGAGTTACAAATTAGAGGGTTCGAAAAATCTTTGCTTTAAGTTCTGATTTTACCATTCGCATGCGCAAGCCACGAATGTCTTAGTTACTATGCGATCTTTCTTTTCCGAGTAGTTATCTATCTCAAACCTGAAGCTCGGCTTTTGATTCCACATACTGCTTTCTTTGATTTTGTTATTTCGAGAAAAAAATGTCTTGAAACTTATTCTCATATAGGAAGAAAAAAAAAAGGAAACAAATTCTGAAAGCCCTAGCTTGGAAGAAAACCCTAGGGAAAAAAATTTACTTCAAAAAAATACAAGATTATACTTATAAAATCATATACTTATGAAAACATATAACTTCGTCTATATCTTTATTTAATTTTTATTAAGAGTTAATAATATCTATGAACTAGATATGAGCCCGTTGAGTTGCAACGAGTTTTTTTCGATATTTTAATTTAATAAAAACATAAAATAATAAAGTATTTTATTATAATTTTATGATTGTTTTTTACATAAGTTGTGAAGATTTATTTTATAGTTAAAAACAGTTGTTCTACATAAGTTTAAGTTAATACATGTATTTTATATATTATGGTTCATAGACGAATTACTATCAAATTTGTACTTAGATTAGAGAAAAATTATACACTTACTTATGAAAAAAAAACTGAAAGTGAGGTAACACCAATTGAGTCAATTACATATGTAAATAAGCTTCTTAAATGCATTGTACACAACG
>OVBX01003673.1:2018-16269 GCA_900406325.1 Erucastrum elatum | reverse complement strand
ACCGAGTTTCAGATCGTTCCAGTGGTGGCTGGCCGTGAATCACAGAGTCCTGCAGGAAATTAAAGATCATGTATTTAGAAGTTTTTATATACGAAAAAAAGGAGAAGCTTCGATCTTCAGTAATAAGGCAAATAAATAAAATCGAGAAAACCATCAAACGGAAAAGATTTGTTCTTCGGTAATAAAGCAAAACAATAGAATCTTAAAAATCCTTACCAATTCATCAAAAACTCATTGTTCTTGGTTTGTGATGATGTTCCTGGAATCACAGAAACGGATGACACGACCAACTGACGGTCTGAGCAGCTCGGCCGAGGCAAAGGGAGTTGAAAGTGGAGTAGGCGGTGGCATTAAGGACGGCGGTGGTGGCGACGGGAGAACCTGATGAAGTCATTTTCGCGTTGGAGTTTAGATACTTAAACGAAGGAGAAAAAATTGAGTAGAAATTGAGAAAATGAAACCTGACCAGAGAAAATCTCGATATATAGGAGTCTAGAAAATCCGTTACAGGAAGATGATTCGCGACGTCGAAAGAGATCATGCTAAGGTTCATAATGACCGAGTTAAAGAAATGGGCGCTGGAAGAGGAAGAGTCCTGAGAGACGAAGGATCAAGGCAACCCTAATGTATGTCTAATTAGACGCAGAGGCCGCATAGGAGGACAGCTACATGGCCGAGAAGCCCAGGAAAGAAAATCAAAACTCTTAAAAACCCATTAGTACACAATTCGATAACCCAACATGTTTTTTTTTTTTAAATAATGGAGGTGGAGCCCACATAAGTGCTGACGTGTCGTTTCAGAAGCGAGGGAACTCCCCTATTATATTATAGATTAGTTTACTTTCTTTGTTTTTTTATGGCAGGATTAAATTAAATAACCACTTTGTAAAATTTTCATCAAAAAACTAACAAGAGTGAGATAAAGGAAGGGAAACCAAGCAATATGTATCTCCATTACCGATTTATATGATGTCTTGTTGGCCACATAAATCTTTAACAAAATCATTGACAATTTCCCAAAATTCTTTTTAAGAAGGTAAAAGTTAATGCTAATATTTTCTTGAGTGTTGAAAACTATTCTCAAACTGTTTTACCCACAAACAAACGTAATCAAAAAAAAAAGAATGATGACAAAAATAAAGAAATCACCAATGCTGTTTCAACCACTATAACTTAGTATGTAAAATTTATGTGGAGGTACCGAGTCTTGCTGGTGTTGCAAGGGAGCAGTTCAGACAAGAGGAGATTTATGTGGTCCTTTGTTATTGATGTGAGAGTGCTCTCCTGTTTCATTGTTGTTTACTCGTGTTTATCAGGGATGTTTTGGTTTTTAGCTGATCGGTTTACTTGTTTTTTTTGTGTGTGTTTCAGGCTTGCAGTCAAGTCTTCCTTCACACAGGAATACAATAATAAACCTCATTCACACACCGTGATTGGTTTGTGAATGAAAAGACTAATTGATAGATATGATTCTCACACGTTTGGTTATTCTTGAATTGGAAATTTCCCGGTTTAACTAAAACTGGACTATATTGTTTTCTTTTACTCGGTACTTTGGTTTACACTATTTAAAGTTTAGTTGTTGATGCTCCTTCACACAACGTGTATGTTGTGAATGAAAAAGACGAATTGGTAGATATGAATATATGATTGTCACAAAACCATATTCCGTTTTTTTGTTGTTCAATAGTTTCGCTCGCACGTGTAAGCAAGTTTTTGGTAAAACAGTATAGGAAGAAAGAAACAGAACAAAGAAAACTTTTTTGTGCTAAATTAGTATGAATACTTTATCTAAAAATATGACTCAAGATCCCCCCAGGTCGCGTAGGAGTAGGACCACTAGCCGTGATTAATTCATTCTTTTTGTTCAACTAAATTCATTTTCCTTATTATATCATATGTATCATCCATGTAGAAAAATATACTATTACTGTATTTTATCAGAAAAAAAGAAGGGAATTAAAAAAAAACTAGTGTTATGCAACAAATAAATCACTTACTGAGAACATTATTAAAGCAGCGGTTGCGTTAATAATGTCATCCTCTTTTCATTTATATATCTTTTATTTCCACATTTTCGGTCAAGATTTGACGCACAATCTCAACTAAGAACGTAGAAGNTGTACAGTGCTAGACAACCTCAAGAGTAATTACCTGGAAGCCTTGTGCATGAATGATGTTAAAGCAATTGTGATTACCGGTACGTCTTGAGATCACTCTCTTCCTCTCCAATAACAGAAGACATTTATGCAAATTAACTTTGGGGATGATTCTTACTGCAGGGTACAAAGGGGAAGAAGTTCTCTGCTGGATTTGTTTATATCTGGTTTTGGTGAAGTTCAGAAAGGGACTAGTATGTTTCAGTATCTTGGTGTCTTTGTTTGATTGTATTGGCGTTATGTATTAACCTTGAAAAGCTTCTTTAAAACCATACAAATATAATTAATGGTTGAAAGTACTACTTTATACGGTCGCGCCGGGAAAGAAGTGTCGCGGATACGTCAATTCAGCAATAAAAGCTAAGACCCTTCAAATTAATAAAAAAAAAAAAAAGAGGTCAAAAACATACTCTTGGCTCTTCATGAACTAAAACAGGCTAAACAGCAATAGAAGATTATTTTTGGGGTCTGAGATTTGATAGAAGCAGAGGTACCAAACCAAAGCTTCTGTCATTTACCATTTGTCCATCCATATATAAATAGATTATCTCTCGTACAGCCATCTCTCTTGTTTTGAATGCTGCCTTAAGCTCGTCCCAGTTCCCATACCTAAGTTTGTTGACCATGCAGATCTGTTCAAACCCAACAATCAAACTTGATAATATTAATAATAGTGAAACAAAACAGTGAAGGGGAATATTTGAAAAACTCAGAACCATGAAACGGTCGCACACTTCATCGTGTAGCTTCCCTTTGTTTTGACCGTATTGAATCTTCAATTCTAGCCAAGGGTTTCTGTAGCGATCCAGTTTCTTCCCTATGGCTTTCATGATTTCATCAATTCTTGCCTCTCCCCTCTCAATGTTCTTAAGGATCCTATCGTAGTCTGCAGATTCAGAAGAGAAATGTGAGCATAAGCTCCTTCTTGAGGCATCATATAAAGGTGTTGTGTAACATACCGTTCAGCTCCTTGTATCACTCTTTGAATACTTGGGCATAGCTTTCAACTTCCTCCTCTGTTTTACATTCCATCTCGGAGGCAATGCATTTGATATCGTTGCGGCCATACTTCTCACAAGCCCAGAGAAAACTATTGAAGTCTCTTCTGCTCCATGTTGAGAAACCCTGGAGATTGACAATCAAATAAATAAGACCCAACGAGTCAAAATGTCTAAGACACCGTTAACAAAAACGTTTTCAATTTACCTCCTCCAATAAAAACTCTTTTTCTTCTACTTCGTCAGCGGTTAAAGGATCTCCACCTTCAAACAGAAATGCCTCAATTAGTAATAGGTTCGCTGGAAATAATGTTAGCAAAGTGGCACAAAATGAGCTTGACCTTCTGGTTCTTCCACATCCACAAAAAAATACCATCTAGACAGGGAAAGGCAGTTCACAGATGCAGAGTAGTGTTTATTGATGTGCTTACAACTGGGGCATGCGCGGAATTCTAGGCTCTTTAGGTTCCGCTGGAGCACCTTGTCGCAATGTTTGCTTAAAGTATTCAGATTCAGAGTAGCTGAAGATACAGTAGATAGAGCAAAAGGATTTTTTTCTGTTAGGTAAAGTTTATGTAGACAAACAAAATAGGACTGAACTTTTTATAGGCAAAAAGAACATTTACTTGCGCTTTCTCTCCCGTTTTGGTGGACCATTCCAGTTGTCGCTCACAATCTTTTTAAAATCAAGCTTGTTCTCATCCTATAAAACATATTTGTAAGAAACAGTAAATTTAATTTTCGGTTGTGCAGATGATACGTCATAATTAGGGTATGACATGAAAGCATTAACTGAAAAAATAAATATACAAAACTTACCTTATTGTCATCATCAAAATCATAGAAGTCAGCACCTGTGACAAATAAGACGATTGGTTATACAAATATTACAATAGTAACACAAACGGAAAGAAATCCATAACACCCTTACTATCATCCATTTTAAACTGTATAACATCTTCAATTTCTTCATTTTCGCATCAAGTTCAGCTGTAGCCTCCTCTCCTTTCGCAATGATTCTATCTATATCCTCGTCTGTGATTATGCTATCTTTATAGCTGAACACCATCTCAGCACCATATCTTACCATTTGAAGCAACTCATCCTTATTGACAGCTGCATATAGTAATAAATAAAATTAATGACGACATAGATGAATCACTGCATTTTGCAATCTCGTTATAGAAAACTTACTTTTCTGCTCTGCCAGTCGTCCTTGTTGAATAACCAGAGCATCAAGCGCCAACTTCTTGTAAGCTCTCTCAATCACGTTCTCCTCAATAGAAGACTGAAAACAACCAGTGCATAATTATTCAACCTGTCGAGTTTGTTCTTACTTGACATACAAGGAGAGAAAATCAACCTCAGTGCAGAATCGAAACACTTGAACTTCTTTCTTTTGACCAATCCTATGGGCACGATCCTGGGCTTGCAAGTCCACTTGCGGGTTCCTGCGACAATTCACCAGACTCGTCAAATGTGAAGAGAATACTCCAACAAACTACAAGGGACATGATAAGAGACTCTTACCAGTCACTATCATAAAGAATCACGACATCTGCAGTAGCAAGATTGATACCAAGCCCTCCTGCTCTAGTAGATAACAAGAAAAACAAATTTCTCGCTTTAGCTTGTTGTAGGCTTCTATGGAGGCGTCTCGTTCATCACCACCTGTATTTCCATCAATTCGGCAATATAGATAACCACGATACATCAAATAATCCTCAAGAATATCCAAAAGTCTTGTCATCTGACATAATGTTAAGAAAAAAGAGAACAACGCTCAGACTTCAAATAGGAAACAGAGAAGATGAACTGTAAGAAGCAATTACCTCCAGCTGTTCTAAACCAAGCGTTTACCTGAGAAAATATCAGAACCCTAGATTCACGTTCCTTCAACTTAGGAAGCAATTTATCCAAGAGAACCATCTTACCTGAAAACAAGAACATAAAGATGGTTCAAAAAAACATGTACACATACATCTGAAGGATATAGTTTGAATGCATGCTAGTCTTACCAGCATTTGTTATGAGGTGATCTCCTGTGGTATATGTGGGACCTAGCTCTGCACCCTGGAAGAGATAGGGGTGATTACAGTATTTACGCAGTTGCATTGCAATGTTTAGCAGACGTTTGCGTTCTCCACCAGCATTAACTGCTTCAAGATCTTTCTGCAGTAAAGCCTTGTAGTATTGTTTTTGCATCTGAGACATGCCAACTTTAAGTATCTAGCGCGCAAGACAGGACAAAAACGGCGCATTTCGTTAATCCAATTACCAAGGGTTGACTTTGGAGCAACTACCATATGAGGACCATTAATTCCTCTGTATTCATGAAGGTAGGCCAACAAAGAAAATTGTTTGCAGTGTCTTCCCCAGACCCTAAACCACAGGACAATAAATGGTTTAATGATTACATCATAAAGTAGAGAACTTGTTTTGCTTTAAGACTTGGGGGAGCCATTGATTACCATTTCATCAGCAAGAATTCCATTTATGCCATTCTCATACAAACGGATGAGCCAGTTCAAACCAGCTAATTGGTAATCTCTTAACTTCCCTTGAATACCTGTAAGTTGAGAAGAAAAAGATCAATCCTGAGCTTTCACATAATATTTTTACGCTATACTACCTAGTAAGTGCTACATGTTACAGAAATGGACGGAGATGACAATCATATTGCATTTCTTGATTTCAAACAAATTATCAGTATACAATACGTCTAGACTAAAAAGAGAGCAATACTTACACGAAGGCTGTGTGAGCAACCTAGTGTTACCAGATGCAGCAAAGCCATCCTCTTCTTCTTTCAAGTACTCTTCATCTTCCTCCTCTTCAGTTACTTTGGAAGCATGACGACCCCTGAAGGAAAAAAAGAAAAATCAAAACACAATAAATCAGGGCTATGCTCGTCAAGGTCAAAAACAATGAAGAAACCGCCATATAAGGAATCAATTGCATCCAACACACCTTCACCTTTAGCAAAATGTGCAAACAGCTCAGTTTGCTGCAGAAGATACTTCAGTCTCCCTTTCCCCCTATTATTCTAAATCCATATAAACAAAATCAGATTCCTCAATTCCCTCGAAAAAAAATCCTAATTAGCATAAAAGATGAACCATATCAGCATCAATAGAAGCATTCTGAGAGTGAAGCATCTCCTGAATCTTCTGCTTCTTCAGCTTCTGCATATCCCTAAGCCTAGCTTTCTCTCGTTTATTGATCCCAACCTTCTCATCATCCTCATCTTCATCCTAAACACCAACACAATGAGCTATCAATCACCAACCGTTCAATCAACATTTGGTACACAATCGAAAATGCTTACCTCGTAATCATCCTCGATAGGGACGACCTCTTCGTCAGAGACTGACGCAGCTTCTTCATCGGAATCAGAAGATCGAGTAACGGCCTCAATCTCCTCCTCGTCTTATTCTTCTCCTCCTCGTCGGAAGAGAAAGCACCGTCGCGATTCGAGAATTTCGTCATCGGAATCAATCGAACGAAACCTTGAGATGATCGAGAGGGTTTGTTTGCTTAGGGTAAAGTGAAAGTTGCAGAGCCCAGGGTTAATTAATGACCGTTGATTTATGGTAAGAAAATCTAACGGCCATGATGTAACCTAATCGCTTCGTTTTAATAAGATTTTTACCCGCCACGTTTGATTGAAAAAAGTTTACCGATTTGGGTTTGGTGATAAATAGAGCTTATTGGACCCATACGGCCCTACACTAAAAGCCGAAACTGTTACCAATTCTTGACGATGTTTGAGCGAAACTGTGAAAAAACTGTAACCAGTTCTTTGTAGTCAAGTCAGAGCGAGCATGAGGAAGAATCCAGTGGCTGTCTCTGGAGAGAGTTGATAGTGTTGCATCCTCTTGAATCCCTGAAGAGAGAAGTTGGAGAGTCCATGAAAAACTCGTCTTTTACTTGGATTTTTCTGTGACCTATCTAGCTTATTACTATAACTAGAAAGATTATTTGGACGTTGTACTGGAACCAATACATATATGGCGAAATTTAGTAGTCCATGATCTCAAATTGCATTCATATAAAAAGCAAACTGTAAACTTTGATTATACCAAAAAGAACATTGAACTGATAAAAAGCATATGACACTCTAATTTGAAACGTGATTTCAACTTTTATCAAAAGGTCCTACGTCAAAACTAACGTGTGCTTTGTCGACCCATGTGTGTGTCTGTAGGACTGTATGTGTATCCTTTGTGTCTGATTTTGTTTGTTCATTATGTTATGTTTATCTCTCTATCCCATGGTCTTGTTGAAGTTGGGATCATAAGCATGTGTTTCTATCTAAGTGGTTGCAGACTGTTGTTGCTGTGATGCGGCAACGCATTTCGTTTGTTAAAAAGGGCTGAACAAAACGTTATGGTACCAATGTATTTGGCAAAATCCAGCATAAATTGGATGTAGATCATTGATTTCTCTTGAAGTCATATATGTCCGATCATATATATTTTTCTAATGATTTAGATGTGTTTTGATAAAGTTTGTTTTTTGACCAAAAAAAAAAAAGATAAAGTTTGTTTTGGTTTTTTTATTCTATATATTTTCAATCTCTGTATTATTTTATATGATAGATTTTATTGAATAAAACAAGGTTTCAAATGAAAAAGGCCAATATATGTGTTGACCAGTAAAATGGTCAATATATTCAAATCCGAACTTTAAAAATTGGTATTTTATTAAACCGCAGAAACTCCAAATAATCTATTTCTTTGCCATATCTGTATCTTAAATAATAAATTGATTTTTGTAAGCTTGCAGTCAGTAATGTGAATTTTATGGTAAAATAACAAGAAAGGTGGTGGAATCGGAGACTAGAGTTAAATTTCTGTTCTAGTCAAAGAAGATGATGTGGCTGAGTATACTACTTCCATAAACTACGTAAAGGAAGTAATGAACTGTCTGACCAACAAAACAAAAGAAACCAAATGATTAGTTGATTAAATATGTTCTGCCAGCCTTATTCTTAGAATGGCAATAACGTTGCGCTGACAAGAGTAGAATGTGGTGTAAGACATTTATTGTGGCTCTTTCTGTTTTTAGGTAAAAAGTAAATGATTGGAGTGATATGTTTTCATATTTAACCAGACTTGGACGTCAGGTTTCTTGAATCAAAAATCACTTCTTAAGAAGAAGAAACTTGTCACCTGAGTAGCGTAAGTAACGAGAACAAGTGAAAAGATGTTCAAGGGTTGTGAGGTTGAAGTGTCTTCTATAAAGGAAGGGTTCGAAGGAGCTTGGTTCCGAGCGGTCTTAGAGGACAACCCTACAGAATCTCATCTGAGCAGGCTCCGTTTCCGCTACATGACTCGGCTAAACAACGACGGTTCCTCTCCTGTCACAGAAACTGTCGAGCAGAGACTCATCCGATCGATACCACCGAAGGGTCTTCAAAACAGCGTCGTTTTGGAGGAAGGAACTGTGGTCGACGTGGATCACAGAGATGGGTGGTGGGCTGGTTTCATCGTTAAGAAGATATCAGAGGGTGACAAGTTCTTGGTTTACCTGGATGCACCACAGGACATATTCGAGTTTGAAAGAAACCAATTGCGTGCTCATCTTGACCGGACCATTTTGAAATGGATCGTACCAAAAACCAAGGTGACATATACGTGTTGTTTTTAATACTTCTTAATTATGCTATTAAAATTATAAAAAGACAATCTAACAGTATACAATTAATTATACATGAATCTTATAAATACAATCTAACTGCATGCAATTATATATTAAAAGCAATGTTTTTAAACCCGACCCGGACACTGAACCGGACGACTTATCGGATCACCGGGTCAATGGGTCAACCGCGGATGAACCACGGGTGAACAGTAGATTAATAAATGAATTAGTTTTATTATATAATGTTATATTAGCTATAAAAAGAATATATATACTAAAATTAAATATTTTCTAACTGTTTTTAGAAATAGAAAATGTATAAATATTAAAAATATCAAAAAATTGTTTAGAATATTTAATATTTTGTAACAAATTAATAGTAATGACATTTAAAAAATAGCAAGACATAAAATATATAGAAATATGTGAATGATATCTAAGAAGACGACGGCAACAACCGAAAAGCGAAAACCTAACTTTTAACTGAAAATTTAGAAAATAAAACAGAATTCAAAACTATAATTAAAAACTGAAAAAAGTAAAAAATAATTTATGGGTTCAATCGGTGGTTCAACCGATACCGGATTTTGGGTTTTAGCGGGCTTTTCTGAGTTTTTGCGGGTTTTTAAATTTTGGATTTTTTATAAAACCCAAACCGAATTTATTCTGGGTTACCGGATTTACCGGTTCAACCGCGGGTCCGGATCGAATTTCAAAACACTGATTAAAAGACAAACTTCTTTGAATTAATTTATTAATATATATAGAGGTGAAACCATCTTTTTTAATATATATATATATTACAGACTCCTGAAATTTGTTAAAAAAAAGTTAATTAAAATTCTTAATAAATTATTTAAGGTCTTAAAATTTTCACGGTCGTTCTAAGGCCATGGTTATTATGATATTATATTGCAAAAAAAAAAAACGTCGAGGCTTTGTAGTCTCTATTTTGTAACGTACCTTTTGTTTTTTTTGTTTTTTTTTGTTGCACCTAGCGTTTAAAATGGTTATATTTACTTTCTAATGTCTCATTTTTGTTGGCCTTGAAGGAACTGAATAAGTCCATGTTCAACCCCGGAGCAATGGTGGAAGTCAGTTCTGTCGTCAGTGATAAAATGGAATCTGCGTGGTTACCAGCGTTTACGCTTAGAGTGGTTGAAGACGTAGATGTAAACAAATTCCTTGTCAAGTACTTGAGTCAGAATTTCAGCGTCAGTTGTGATGAGCCAACAACAACACCACCGCTTGTTGATGAACGCCGACTTAGACCCGCACCACCGCCTACCTCTTCAACCGAAGAATATACGTTTTTGGAAACGGTAGAGGTGTTTTATCGTCTTGCATGGCATCGAGGGTCAGTGAATGAGATTATCGCTGAGAGTCGTTACTTGGTTAGTATGGAGTCTACAAAGGAGGAACGTGAGTTTAACCACTCTGAACTTCGACCCTTGATGGTGTGGGAACATGGGGTTTGGCGTAAAGAACAAAAGGTATAGACTTCGCTAGTTTGATTCAACTTTGGTTTGTTGGTCTGAATTTGAAGTGTTTCTATGTTCTTTCCATTTGCAGCAAATTGCCGTAAAGGAAAATACAATTGGCCCTTGTTCTGGTGCTAAGACACTCACTGAAGCTAATAATGTGGCTGTGAGTTAAGACACACTCGTTTCTTTTCATTGATGTTTTGGATTTTTTGGTTCACTAACATCGTTACCTAAAAATAGGCCACTGGAGAATCGAGTAAGAAGAAGGCTGACGCTGTTATGAATGATAGAGATCCTCAGGGCACAACCCCACCAGTAATATCAACGGGTGAGTATGTTCCTTTTAGCGCATTCAATTTATAACTCATGCATCATGAATTTTGATCTATATTGTCAATGTTTCCAGCAGGAGAGTCTGTTTCACTTGTAACTCCATCCCCAGTCATAACAACAACATCACTGATACAAACTAGAACCGAAGGAGAAAAATCCTCTAAAAATCCTCTTAAGAAAACTAGGATTCTGATTGGCTTGACAAATATTGATTTCAGTGGACAGAAGGTAAATTTTAGTTTCTTTTGGTAGAAATTAATCATTCTAGCCTTTACCAGATTGGTGCTTTATTATCTTAGACTTGTTGATGCTTAATTATTTATCTTTAATATGGTTTTTAAACTCTTCATGCAGAGGCCTGAGGAGAAGAATGGGGAAGCTACTAGTAGCAAAAGGCAAAGAGAACAAGTACAACACTCGTACCTGAATGAAACTGGTATGTTGTGGTATCTTTTTCTCTTGCTAAACTCTGTTGTCAGCAAAGATGGTGATGTTGACGATCAGCCTCTCTATACTTGGATAGGAAATGTATATGCTACGTTGGGAGATAGGATTAGGCAAAGCGGACAAAAGGTATTTGTTTCACTAATTTCTTCGACTTATTTCTTTGTTTGTTTATTGGTATGAACGTATGGTCTTTTCATTTGTAGAGAAAACTTGTAAAAGAAACTCCAAATAAGCCAATAAGTCGATCTTCTTTTGGTGCTAAGCCCATGAACACACATGACAATGGCCAGACACCCACTCTAGCTGTGAGTTATAACCTCTTTCTATCTCTGTCTTACTCTATGTCTTCCATGTCATTTTTCAAACTCTGTTATCTGATTAGGCCAACGGAGGGTTGAAAAAGAAGAGGACTAATTCTATGGTGAATGATAAAGGTCCTCGGGGTGTAACATCAATAGGTAAATCTTGAACCTGAATAAAAGAACTTGTATGTCTGAATTGGCATTAGCCATATTAGTTATCTTTGTGTCTTGCCAAATCTTAGTAACATCATTGATTATAATGTTTAGCTGGGACTCGCAATGGTTCAAATGCTATGATCAATGATAAAGGTGTTGAGCAGCCTCTCTCTGCTTGGATAATGGATTTACCTTTTCAAAAGACGTTACCATTTTGGAAGACGTATGACTCAGCTGGTTTCGAGTATTTTCCACAACGACCTCACTTCAGCCCATTGCTTAAAGATAAAAAGGGTCTCCGTGAGTTGTCCGCGGTTGGTATGATAGTCACTTTTTATGGGTTACTAGACGAAGTAAAAGGTCTGAAGCCCGATGATCCCATGAGCAAGCTCAAGGATCTCGGTGTGGAATTTGCCAAACTGGAAAAGCATGGTTTCAACATTAAATCTGCTCAAGGTCGAATCAACAAGTTGCTGTCTCTTAAAGATATGCAAGCTAAGAAGGCCGAGAAACAGCAACGTTATAAGAACAACATTGCAAAGGAAGCGAGTGAAAGTCGCAAGTTACAATCTAAAAGGGCTGAGTTGAAGAACAAGATTTGTGAGCTGCGGGGACAAGATGAAGTTGCGAGAGTGAAGATGAATGCCGTTGCGGAAAAGATAGCAGATATGAAGTCACTTGCGGAAATTATTGGTCATGAAATGGAAAATATGGAGGTTGAGTTTCAAAAATGTGTATCGGCTCCATGGTAATAAGTTTATATTAACATCTCCCTGCTTTGGTAAATGAAACTAAAAGAATTATCTGTGATTGTTGGATATTATGTTTTTTTTTATTTTGGGTCAAAATGTTAAAGTTGGATATTATGTTTTTCTTTATAATTTTTTTTAAAGTTGGATATTATGTTTGGTTGTTTAAGGTTAACTATGTGTTGTGCCCGCTCAAGCGGACCTAATCGTTTTACAATTACTAATTAAATAGCTTGATAAGTTATTGTTTATGATTTATTTTTTTTTACAGAATACCAAATTATTTATATAAATAATTTAGTTATCAAAATATACATTTATTATTGCGTTTATTGTTTTGTGAGCTCTCATGTATAGTGGAAATATTTTATATTATATATTTTTGTAACTATTTTTTTTATTATTAAAAGATATTCTTTTAGATAAAAAAATATATAAATAATAATTTTTATAGTAAAAAAATTATGTATACGAATTATCCTTTTGATTTTTAAAATAGATTTTTATTTTATCAGTTTTGATGAATTATCTGATTTTATAAAGCTTATTCGTTTTTATATTTAGGTAATTTTTATTATATTAAATCATAGTTAGTAAATGTTTTATGAAAATATTTTAATTATATATTTTGTAACTAATTTTATTTGTTATTAAAAGATATTATTTTTAGATAATATCAGTTTTATATCAGTTTTGATGAATTATCTGATTTCATAAAGCTTGTTCGTTTTTATATTTGGGTAATTTTTAGTATATTAAAATCATAGTTACTAAATGTTTTATAGAAATATTTTAATTATAAATTTTTGTAACTAATTTTATTTATTATTTCAAGATATTCTTTTTAGATAATATCAGTTTTTTTTTTTTTGGACAACTGATAATATCAGTTTAATATCAGTTTTTATGAATTATCTAATTTCATAAAGCTTATTCGTTTTTATATTTGGGTATTTTTTATTATAAGTTCCTTAATGTTTATGAAAATGTTTTTAATTATATAAATTTTGTAACTAATTCTGTTTATTATTAAAATATATTTTTTTAGATAACAATATAAATAGAAATGAATTTTTATTATTTATTAAATAGATTTTAAGATAGTAAGAAAATATTTATATGAATAATCTTTTTGATTTTTAAAATAGTTTTTTATTATATCAGTTTATGATGAATTATCTGATTTGATAAGACTTACTAGTTTATATAGTTGGGAATTTTTATTATATTAAATCATAGTTACTAAATGTTTTATTATTTCTTATAAATACATGTGTTACTAATTAAAAGACTATGATAAGAAATTGTTATTTAGTTGGGGATTTTTATTATATTAAATCATAGTTACTATTTTTTTTATTATTTCTTATAAATATATGTGTTACTAATTAAAAGACTATGATAAGAAATTGTTATTTTTATTTTCGTTTGAAAATTATTTTATTAATATTTATTTATGTACTTTATGTTTTTTTTAACTTTTTATTAAAAAGTCAGATAACAACAAAACATATATTTAAATTATCTTTATATTTTAAATATATTTTTAATTTTTGGATAATCGTTACTATTATTAATTTTAGTCAATTATCTAATTAAGTTTCATTTTTATTTTAGTTTATTTTTATATTTTATTCATTAAAGGTAGTATCGATATTAGCCGCTCTAACTTTCAACATGAAAGCTCCGTTAAAAAATGTACTTCGCAAATAATAGTATAGACTATATTTTGATATTTATGATACCATAGCAGTGTAGATAATACTGTTTTGTTTAACCTTATAAGTCATTGGTCTTGGTCTCAGTGACCACTTCAGCTTTACCATTTCTTGGTCTTAGTGATATTCTCTAACTTTTTTTACAAAGTAATACTATATGTTTTCCTACACCATGTATAATAAAAATATTTTGAATTACTTTTTTAACAGATAAATATATATTATTTTTAAATATATATATATATATATATATATATAT
>OVBX01003672.1:777-16270 GCA_900406325.1 Erucastrum elatum | reverse complement strand
TCTTTTATTAAGGTCCAGGAGGCTCAGCCTTCCATTTTTGACCATTTTTTCAAGATCTGAGAAGACTTAATCTTCTATTTTGATCTTTTCTTTTATACATGGAGGTAAAACCTACCACGTGTTTCTCTGATCGTGGAGGCCTAATCTGCCATAACGATCAGTCGGGGAAGGCAGCGCCTATCATCCCGAAATACAAACGGAGAAGGCCTCGCCTCTCACTCCGGAATAAATAAAATTTTAAATAAAATTAAATATATTAAAAAGATGAATTTATGCATCACTTCGTTTGGTATAAGAACGATTGGTTGATTTTTGCTAGAGCTTCTTCGTGCTGATAACGTGTTGTGAATTAATGAAAATAAGATAGTATTATATATATATATATATATGTTTGCGCGTTGGAAACAAAGAAGAATGAGACAAAGAAGAGTGCTTTTTATTTCATCTTGTTTTCTTACTGATCGTACAAAATGAAAAGAAGAGTAGAGCTATTTATAACCCATTAGAATCGGTTAGAGACAAGATATTTACATCAGAAATAATAATTTATTCTAAATGGATAATCATTACTGTTATTATCTTCTAACATGGAACTCATTTTCCCGAAATGAATAAGAATCCCAAATTCGATGGTCGACATATGAATCAACAGAGCAAAACCAATTGTTGTCAAATCATTGTAGTTCAGAAAATTGTAGTATATGTAGCGCCAGTAATAATATACACGAAATCATACAATCGCTTTGGTATCATACAGTAGCAATTTTAAATGCACAAACAAATATTGATGTTTTATGAATCCCCAATGTAAGAAAATCAAGAAAAGACATTAAAAGCTTGACCCGTTCTAGCAACCTTGATGAAGACATCTTCAAGAGTTGTGTCTGCGAGTCCCCAAGCAAAGACCGTAAAGTTGTTCTTAGCCTTCTCGACCGCCTGAAACACCTCTGAGATCCGAACCTCCTCCTTTGGGAGCTCAAACTTCTGGGTCCCTGCGATGTGGTATATCTTCTTGGCGTTTGGGGAGACATCTTGAATCAGCTTCTCCACGTTTCCCTCGTTTTCTGAAGATGTTGTCATTGTAAACACATAAGATCCACCATACCTTCCTTTCAGCTCTTTTGGGTTGCCTATGCATTGCAAGCTTCCGTTAACGAAAATCCCAAGTCGGTCACAAAGAAATTCTGCTTCTTCCATTGAGTGGGTTGTGAGGATGATGGCAGTGTTTTGTTTTGCACGCTTTATGACTGTCCATAGGTTCTTTCTTGAGGCTGGATCAAGTCCTGTGCTTGGCTCATCCATATAAACCACCTTCAAAGGGATACAAACATTTTTGTGACAAGGTTGTTGAAGTTAACACTCTAGGTGTACTACTCCTCTAAAAGCTTTGGCTACATATAATAAGCGCAAACAATGGTTTACCTTAGGATTTCCGATAAGAGAAATAGCCACGCTCAGCCGCCTTTTCATACCTCCGCTGTATTTCCCAGCAGGTTTATCAGCAACTCCTCCGTGGAAAAGGTTGACACTCTTAAGAGACTCTTCTACAGCCTAATGAAAGGAAAATAACAATGAGTGCTCAATAGATCACCCCTGAAGTTGACATTTTAATAACTTTTGTAGTAAGGCAGAATCTCTAGAAGTAAAGATTGATAACATACTTGTTTGAGCTCAGAGCCTTTGAGATTCTTAAGTCTCCCATAAAACAGCAGATGCTCTCTTCCTGTCAGCGTCTCCCATAGCAAACTGATATAAACATGAGATAATATGGGAGCATAAAATAACTAGTCCCTCTATAGTGGAACAATGTGAAGCTGCTTATGTGTTCTTTTGCCATTTCTTGAGGAAGAACAAAATGAAGTGAAAGTTAAGAATTCAATTACTCGTGCTGCGGACAGACGCCCATGCTGGTGTATACTCTGTCCATATCATTGCATATATCCAAACCTCGAACAACCGCTGTTCCGGATGTTGGTTTCAGGAGCCCAGTCATCTGGTCAGGAAAAGACAGTACATATTACTATAGCTACAAAATATATACACGTCTGTGATACTATAAGCTAAACTTAACAAAATCAGAAAAGATTTTTGTCATTTTGGTACTAACCACATTGATGAAAGATGATTTGCCAGCACCGTTAGGTCCCAACATGCCAAAGCATTCTCCTGAAGGTACAGCGAGGGATAACCCACGCACTGCCAACTTCGGCGGGTTCCCATCTCTACTTGGATACACCTTCTTCAGGTTATCACAAACAATCGCATGGCTTGTGCTCGGCTCAAGCATCAACTGCTCGACTTTTTCTATCTGATTTACACAATTATTTTCTTTATCTCAGAGCCTGAATAATCAAGAAAATAGAATATAAGGTGAATCCATTTGTTATACCTCTTGAGTGACATCTGGTTTTTCCATTTCAACAACAACTTTGGAGCCTTGCCTCTGCAAACTAGGCCTTCTCATAGAAGGGGATTTCTTGAAAAGGCTTTTAAAGAAGAACAACGGATCTTTTCCTGATGAAATGATCTTATCGATATAGTATGCTGCAATGAGTGCTAGAAACCACTCAACAATAATGATGATGAACAATTCATCCATTGCACTATCACTAAAATCTTTCCACTTCATCCCATCACCCCCTCTCAAGTTTCCCCGGAAAGCAAATTCTCCAAATTCATACAGTCCACGGTATAAGGAGAAGGGGGGAAACAACTCCAGGACAATAATCCAGCCTCCTGGAAAATTATAAATGAGAATCAATCGTTGTCAACAGTGAGGCAAACACATAAACGAGTGTTGTAAATAACGTTCTTGTAAGTTAAGCTTAGTAACTTACTAGAAAACGATGAGTCTTCAATAAGAAACTGGAGTAGAAACGTGCCCACAAGTCCAGATAAAAACACGTATATGTAAGAAACAACTGTAAGTTAGGCATAAGAGGAAGCCCATTAATTACTTTACTTCATGTTCTTGAACAAATTTAAGAATTAGGGTCATGTACTTTGTTACCTGTTGATGTCTTGACCTTTGAAAATATTGAAGAAACTAGGAAGCAAAGTGCAATTTGCAGGTTTACATAAAGAAAATAGAAAGTGAACTGGATGCTATAGTCATTAAGCCGAAAGAAATTGAGTCCTGAAAGGAACCATCATCTATCATAAGCCTAGAGAGTAGAAAGTTTTCTACATAAAAAATAAATTCATATAGCATATTCTATTTTATAAAAAAAAATTAAAGCATTACCTATTGCTGACCCAAATATTATCAGGCATATAAAGTACAGCATGGATATGGAAAGGAAGTAAGCATAGGTAATCATCCAATAAGGACCATCTCCTAGCCCATGCATTTTCATTATGATTCTTAGATGCTCTTGTTTCTCATACACCAATGACGACAAGATCACCTGCATAGACAATGGCTCTAAGTTTTAAAGTGCATATCTTATGATGGATAGACTCGGGGCCAGTCCTGGGGACAACGGAAAGAAACAATCGTTTTGACCCCCAAAGTTTAAGTGTTTAATGTGTATGGATCGTTCGGCCCCTAACCATCCAAAATATATATGCATGGATGATTATCCAGTTTTGAAACCGTAATTGTTTCAAGCCTCATAAATCTTAGGGAGAGCAGATTTTTTCTTTCCAACATATGAAGCATAGTATACATTAGGCTGATNATCCAAAATATATATGCATGGATGATTATCCAGTTTTGAAACCGTAATTGTTTCAAGCCTCACATAAATCTTAGGGAGAGCAGATTTTTTCTTTCCAACATATGAAGCATAGTATACATTAGGCTGAATATTCGTTGAAGAAAGCCTACAGTAGGTTGTCTATTAAAAGCAAACTTACTGGGAACAGAAGAAGAATAACCCAAGTGAAGAAAAGAGGGCCAATAAGAGACGCGATGTCTAGACGAAGTCTACTTTCTAGTTTAGGCACTTCTTTGACATATTCGAACAACATTTTTGTTCCAGGGCCTTGCAGCAAGTGAAGGTAAGCATTTGACACCTGCAGTTTGGCAAAGCCTGAGCACGTGGAAATATTACATACTTATTTTCTTAAGTACGTGTTTATTTTCTTCCTACCAAATTGACTAATCCAGGAACTCGAAGCAACGTTGAAGGCCTATCATCTGTGCTGTTGTTGTATGTTGAATTGTACCAGATGTGCACATTGAAGTTGTTCCTATCTGTGTTCAAAAGATCGTACGCTAAGGAAACAAGAAAACAGACAGGAAGAGTCAGAAGTCTCCAGTACGTATATCGTATTAAACATTGGTTTGATATATGAAACAGAAAAGCTGAAAACAACCTGCAGCAATCTCATTTGTTTTCCCCTCGGGATTTCCTTTCCGATAACCTTTAAATATCACATCATTGACCTCTCTGGAGTTATTTTGCCAAATATTCAATCCTTGAGCACATGTGAGCTCTGTTTAACACAAACCTTTAAGTTAATCGTATCCTCACATAGAAAATGGTATGCTTAACAAATTTGGGACTAAATGAGTAAATGACATTAAGAGCTATTCGATAACATCCAATGTTCAATAAATTCGGAAGTAATTAGTCACTTCATAGAGCATTAGTTTCTAAGCCGGCTTGATTTTTAGCTGTTACTACAAGTCACAACCAAAGTTAAATGAACATTTTTAACATTTCAGTAACGGAAACTTAATACCTCTCTGAAAATTGAGAGGTTCGTCTCCGAATGAGAGCAACGGAAACGTAGCGTTTGAATTGCAACTAGATTGGATATTGTAGATTGAAAGATTTGACGAAATCCCTGGATCAAGATAATTGGTGAGCTCTGACTCTATCTCTGTACCCTGATAAAATGATGTCCATAAAAGAAGAGCTAAGACACAAATGTATCACTTCATACTGGAAGCCAACAGGATTCGAACAGAGAACTGACCAAAACATTATAGGCTAAACCCTGCAAGGGATCAGAGGTGTTCACTGTAATAGAGCTAGGTAGCAGATTCCCAAATAAACCTAGAGAAAAACACATGAAGATTATTAGTTCCAGAGAAAAATAAATATAGACTAGGCCCAAAGAGGAAAAGAGGCAGACATACTTGCTCCAAGGGAACGGTTATTCCCAGTAAAAAGTATGGTAACAGGACAAGTTCCTGTTCTTCTGCAAGATTCATCAGGTAGGCCTATGTCCGGAAGGAAATTAGCATTAACAGCACGGCTCTCAGGACGCGGGACTTGTAACAACGGAGGCCATCTCGGAGGACTAGATATGGGACAAAAGAATGCTTGATCCGAAGTCGAAAATTCTATGCCGCAAGTCTTGTTTACGCAATTGCCATTTTGATTGGTGAGAATACATTGACAACCACAACGATTATCATCAGAGTTGTTAACCACTGCATCGAACAGGATTTGAAAGGCCACTAGAATTATACAGAGGAAGAAAGGAATCATGATAAGCCGAACGTTACTCCATATGTTCCGTTTCTACACAAATACACATACATACCCAAAATTGACTTAGAACTATCGGAAACTGCTCTAAAGAGAGTATAATTTGGATTCAGTAAGACGAAAGTAAAACCGATACCTGATAGGTTAAGTTTTTCCTAAGCAAGGCATTGGCTCTTGTCAAGAAATTGGCAGTACCAGGATCCGCCATTGGTGAAGGAAGAAGACTTACCTTCTCCTTCTTCTCCTTGCCTGTTTCTTTTATCTTACTCTTCTTCCTTGTTTAAATGTTAGGTTAAAAAAAATAGGATTCTCATTGTTTTTGTTTATTCTATCATTTTGGTCAACGAAATCAAGAAAGCGACCATTTCGAAAACTTCAATGTAGGAAGCTGCCAAGTAGTGATCCCTCGACCATTAGATTCCTTAACTAGTGCAAGAGGAAGAAGAGTTTCAATTATTACTTTTATTTAATTACTGAATACAGGAATATAATAAGGTTAATGGCGTCATCTCAGACATAATCCATGTGCAACTAGTCTTTTTTTAATTGTCTCACGTAAATGTCGGGGTAACTTGGTTATTATTACCATTTAAATTATTATTATTTTTTGCTCAAATTCAAACAAATTTTCCTGTGTGGAACATACTTGGACAAGAAGCAATGCACGATCTGATAAAAGACTAGAAAATGAATGTCTCTGTTAAGAAACAGACTTTTAATTATTCAATAGCATTTTGACATTTCCTCGATATTTAGTTGCCAGCTATTCCTTCACAAAGATCAAGCCAAATTTCCAATAGTATACATGAAATTTCCAAACCTTTTACAAGCCCAATTCAGCAAACGAGAAAAGTTACTGACGTTGAACAGATAATTCTTAAGAATATTTTCAAGAGAAGACATTAAAGGCCTGACCATTTCTAGCAACCTTAATGAAGACCAGGGGCGGACGTAGCTTACGGCGTATGGGGTCACGTGCCCCCAACTAATTTTTTATTTTGTTTAAGCATTAAGTTCAAATCTTGAGATTTTCGAAGTAACTAGCTCAAATCCTACGATAATGCCCCCATCTAATTTAGAAATNTAAGAATATTTTCAAGAGAAGACATTAAAGGCCTGACCATTTCTAGCAACCTTAATGAAGACATCTTCAAGAGTTGTGTCGGCAAGTCCCCAAGCAAACACCTTAAAACTGCGCTTCGCCTTCTTCACCGCTTGAAACACTTGTGAGATCCGAACATCTTCTCTTGGGATCTCAAACTTCTGTGTCCCAGCAATGTGATATAGCTTCTTGGCGTTTGGAGAAACATCTCGAACCAAAATCTCTACATCTTTCTCATGTTCTGGTGCTGTTGTCATAGTTAACACATAAGATCCACCGTACCTTCCCTTTAGCTCTTTTGGGTTTCCTATGCATTGCAACCTCCCATCTACAAATATCCCCAAACGGTCACATAGAAACTCTGCCTCTTCCATTGAATGTGTCGTGAGGATTATCGCAGTGTTTGTTTTTGCGCGTTTGATGACCGTCCATAGGTTCATTCTTGAAACTGGATCAAGTCCTGTGCTAGGCTCATCCATATAAACTACCTTTTAAATTTTAAGAAAAAAATGGAATAGTTACGGCTTGTAAACTGAAGACACCAAAATGAGTAAAACAAATGCATACCTTAGGACTCCCTATAAGTGAAATGGCTACACTCAGCCGTCTTTTCATACCTCCGCTGTATTTCCTAGCAGGTTTTTCAGCAACTCCTCCGCGCAATAGGTTTACACTCTTAAGAGACTCTACAGCCTAATATGGTTAATATCAATCATTTAGGCTTTTATACTTTTGGACTTAAACAGATTGATAACATACTTGGTCAAGATCAGAGCCTTTTAGATTCTTAAGTCTCCCATAGAAGAGAAGATGCTCCCTTCCTGACAGTGTTTCCCAGAGTAAGCTGGTTTATAGTAGACAATAAGGGAATGATAAAACAACAAGATGATCTTTCTGTATAGTTAACGTAAGAAAATTGATTTTTTTAAGAATTACTCGTGTTGTGGACATACACCCATGCTGGTGTATACTCTGTCCATATCCATGCATATGTCCAAATCTTGAACAAACGCTGNGTATACCCTGATGTCGGTTTCACAAGCCCAGTCATCTGACCACAAAAATACAATACTAAACTCTATTATTCTAGGCAGAGGCTAAGCTCAAAAGATATTATTCTGTCCATTTGAGGTACTACTGACCATATTGATGAGTGAGGTCTTCCCGGCACCATTAGGGCCTAGCATACCAAAGCACTCTCCCGAAGGAACAGCCAGAGATAACCCTTGAACCGCCATCTTGGGCGGGTTTCCATCCTTGCCTGGATACACCTTCTTCATTTTGTCACATACAATCGCATGGCTTGAGCTTCGCTCACGCATCAGTTTCTCAACTTTTCCACTCTGGTTGAAACAAAAAGTTTTAAATCAGAAACAACTAGAGAACCAAACAACATGGAGTATGTTGTGACTTCTTCTGAAAAATACCTCCTTAATGACATCTAGTTTATCCATTTTTACAGAAACCTGATTTTGCCAACTAGGCCTTTGTGGAGAAAGATATTTATCGAAAGGGTTTTTCAAGTAGAACAAAATCCCTTTTCCTGATGAAGACATCTTATCAACATAGTATGCTGAAATGAGTAAGAAAAACCATTCAACTATAACGATGTAGAAAACTTCATCCATTGAACTATCACTGATATCTTTCCACTTCATTCCACCCCTCCCAGTTAAGTCTCCCTGAAAAGCATACTGAGAGAACTCATACAACCCGCGGAATAAAGAGAAGCCAGGATACAGCTCCATGACAAAAATCCAGTGTCCTGGTAACATAAATTGAAGATTATATTAGCATTGTGGTTAATAGTGAGAAAAAACAACAAAAAGTGAAACTGGAAGGGATAATAAGTGATCTTGATAGCTTACTGGGAAAAGATAACTCTTCAATAAGAAACTGGAAGAGAAACCAGCCCAATAGCCCAGATCCAAACACATATATGTACGCAACAACTACAACAGAATGTTGTTCCTTTTTAGCACCAATATGTTCATTAGCAAATTTATAAATTGTCTGACTTTAGTACCTGATGCTGTCTCGACCTTTGAAAATACCGAGGAAGCTAGAAAGGCAATGGAGATTTGCAGATTTATGTAGAGAAATTAAAAAATAAATTGGAGGCTGTAGTCATTTAGCAGAAATAACTTCAGCCCTGCAAGTAACTATAGCTGCTATAATAATTACATAGAAAGAAAAAAGTTGTTCTATAATAGATATGGAAATGATTCAGTACCTATTGCTGACCCAAATATCATTAGGCATATAACGTATAATGTGGATATGGCGAGAAAATATGCGTAGGAAATCATCCAATATGGACCATCTCCTAGCCCATGCATTTTCATTATAATTCTTAGACGCTGCTGCTTCTCATACACCAGTGAGGTCAAGATCACCTGCATATAAGACCCTTATAGTTATGAACCTCATGTCTTAAGTTTGATCTTTTCTATTGTTTATGTTCTGGACCCGAAAATTCTTACATATTCTAAGACAAGATCCAAACTATTTTAAGTTAACTATATTGAACCCATGGCCCGTAGATCCCTACTAGATAATTAAAGAATTTTAGCCACTAACTCGTTGGTGAGTTTGATAACCTTTTGAGAAAGAAATTTGGCAAGGTTTACAGATGATCATATTGTAAGATCCTGAAGCAGTCAACTTAAAATGAGCTTACAGGGAACAGAAGAAGAATAACCCATGTGAAGAAAACTGCACCAATCAAAGAAGCTATATCTAAACGAAGTTTAGTTTCTGGTTTAGGCATTTCTTTGACAAACTCAAAAACTATCCTCGTCCTCGGGCCTCGCAAATATTGAAGATAAGCATTTGACACCTGCAGTTTTGTAGAGTTATAGAATCTGTTCAATGAAGAAAATGGTGAACACAAGGATGCTGTTGAGTGTATCACTTAGTTTCTTTACCAAACTAACTAAGCGGGGAACTCGGAGCAACTTGTGAGGCCTATTTTCCGAATCATCCAGGTATGTTGCGTTATACCAGATATTCACATTGAAATTAGTCCTATTTGTGTCCAAGAGATCATATGCTAAGGAAAATCAAAGCATTAAAAAACATTCAGAAAATTTCATAGGCATACTAATTAAACGTTACGGATAAATGACAAATACAGTATAATAACCTGTAACAATCTCATTTATCAGCCCTTCAGAATTTCCTCTTTGATAACCTTTGAAAATTTCATTATTAACCTCTCTGGAGCTGTTTCTCCAAAGAATCAACCCTTGAACGCATCTCATCTCTGGTTTCCACGTAACAAATAGTATTTCTTCAGATGTTAACTTTGAGTAAGGACATTAGATTCTTCTTAACAAATAGAAATATATGCATATGTAGGGAGATATGATTTCACCATATAAATTTTTTTGTTACCTTTGGTAAAATTGAGAGGTGGTTGTCCAACTGAGAATGAAAAATTGGAGTTTTGAGTGCACCGAGGTTGAAGGTTGTATATGAAACGATCTGAGACAATTCCTGCATCAAGATAATTGGTGGGACTTCCTTTATATGTTGTAGCCTGAAAACACAAACTAAAAGTAAAAATAAAAAAGAAGCCAAGCCAGAGGGATATATTCACACAGCAAAAAAAAAATATCAACAGACAAGAGAGAACTTACCAATACATTTTCTGCTAAACTAAACAAGAGGTCGGAGTAGTTCATTGCAAAAGGCCTTCTGNCAAACTAAAAGTAAAAATAAAAAAGAAGCCAAGCCAGAGGGATATATTCACACAGCAAAAAAGAAAAATATCAACAGACAAGAGAGAACTTACCAATACATTTTCTGCTAAACTAAACAAGAGGTCGGAGTAGTTCATTGCAAAAGGCCTTCTGAGAAGATTTCTAGACAAAGCTGGAGAAAAGTTGAACATTATGAGTTGTATCAATGTTGAATGTGTTTGAGCAAAACTAAAAGAAAGAGAAGCATACATACTTGCGCCAAGAGATTGATTATTCCCAGTGAGAAGAATAGTTACAGGGCAATTGTTTCTTTGCCGGCACGATACATCAGTGAGATTGGCATCAACAACACTATACCGAGGAAGCGGAATAAGAATCAAAGGAGGCCAGGGTTGTGGATTTGGGATGGCACAAAAGATTCCTTGATCACGAGTAGAATATTCTACACCACAGACCATGTGGCATTTTTCGTCTCCGGTTTTGTGAATGCATTTACAGCCACATTGGTTATCGAGTGACTTATTGACCTGTGAATCAAACAGAGCTTGAATACCAACTAAAACCAAGCAGAGGTAGAAAGGGATCATGATGAGCCGAACGTTGCTCCATATGTTGCGCTTCTGCAAAACACACCCTCCAAAGAAAACTATAAACTCATATGTGCATGTATATGTAATTATGGACTTAACTCTACTGCGCGAAACAAAAACGACGAACCTGATAGGTTAAGTTTTTTCTAAGTATGGCATTGGCCTGCGTCAAGAAGCTGGCTCGACAAGAATCAGCCATTGATGAAGCTTTGGTAGAGCTTCCCTTATTTTGTTACTTCTGTTTCTTCACCCCCAATTATTACTTCGGTCTTTAGTCGGATTTGATAGTAAAACTTGAATTTTTTTTTCTATCAAAATGGATATAAATTAAGATAATTTGTATGTAACGAAAAAATAAATCAGCAACGGAACGTCAATATAAATTTTCTAAAAAATGCGAATGAGTGATCCCCACGACTGTCTATTCGACAACCAGTGGGATTTGAATTTAATAAACTTTTTCGATCGAATAATATACTTTTAAGAAAAGCTGTGTAGTTTAATTACGTGTGCACACCATCGATGTGATCATATATCGGTTACTTGGATAATAAGTAAGACGACTACTAGTGAGGCTTTTTGGTTTACTATTTTAACTAGGTGATAACTTGAGTGCAGAGCGGATGAGTTTTTTATAATAATTGTGTTTATTAAATAGTTTTAACATTTTGCAACACAACTTTTAGCAATTGTAAAATGATGAATAATTAACGGTATCATCGTTGTTGAAGAGTTAACATATTGCACAGCTCATTTTAATTATTTTAAAAATTATATATGCACAAAAAATTAAGTTTTGCGGCTAACACAAATCATCAAAACTAGATAGACAACATCGATTATAAAATGACGAAAGAGATTAGGTTTTATGCTTTCGATTTATTTACCATTGACTCTCCATAAGCGATATCGATTTCTATCTCAATAAAATCATGCTTTCGTTCTTGTTTTAGTATTATTGATATGAGTTGTGTTTCTTTTTTGTTTTAAACTTATTTTGTGAATTCGATGAATTACATAAGTGTCAATTTAACAAGATGAAGATCTGTAAAAATTAGTTTCATTCCAGATACATATTTGAGAATCAAATTTTTGAATAAAATCACCGACAAACTGTATTCACATGTTACTGTTCAAATCTAATATATATCAAGTTGTTATAGAATATAAATGCAGAGTCAAAATATAAATTTCTCGCTAATATATACTCACCAGTTTGGTTTTGAATCGTCATAGTGATGACACGTAGATATGCAAATATGTTGTAATGCTCTAGAATTAATATATAGGGGATGTTATATTTTTATTAGAATTTAATAATTATAATTTGTCAGAGACAATGTTCTTTGCAGAAAATTAAATTACAAAAGATGAATTTATCTAATTAAATTTTAAATTTCGTAGATGTTAGATCATACATAGTTTTAAAATTAAAATTAAATAATTGAAAAATTAAAATGTAGTTGATCTTATTGGTATGTTTGAATAACAAATACTCCTTCTATTTCATATTAAGTGTCGGTTTAGTTTTTTTCCAGCACAAAAAAGTGTCGTTTTACATTTCTGATGCACTTTACAATTATTTTCAGCTCAATATTAATTGCAAAATACATTGATTTTACAAATAAAAANAATAACAAATACTCCTTCTATTTC
Source organism: Erucastrum elatum (assembly GCA_900406325.1). Taxonomy (NCBI): domain Eukaryota; kingdom Viridiplantae; phylum Streptophyta; class Magnoliopsida; order Brassicales; family Brassicaceae; genus Erucastrum; species Erucastrum elatum. The sequence goes on along the minus strand of OVBX01003672.1, from coordinate 3,774 downwards.
ATATTAAGTGTCGGTTTAGTTTTTTTCCAGCACAAAAAGTGTCGTTTTACATTTCTGATGCACTTTACAATTATTTTCAGCTCAATATTAATTGCAAAATACATTGATTTTACAAATAAAACTATTTATTTGCAATGTTACTAGTTAAATAAATAATATTAATGAAAACATAAACAAATTTCAATAAGTTTCTTAATTAATATGTGTGAAAATATTTAAGTGACACTCTTAGTGAAATTGAAGGAGTAGTCGATATAAGATAAGAAAGTTTTAACAGAGGAAATAGAAAACTCTTAAAGCTTGTGGTTTTAGTAAATTATTAATGTCTTTTTTTANAAATAATATTAATGAAAACATAAACAAATTTCAATAAGTTTCTTAATTAATATGTGTGAAAATATTTAAGTGACACTCTTAGTGAAATTGAAGGAGTAGTCGATATAAGATAAGAAAGTTTTAGCAGAGGAAATAGAAAACTCTTAAAGCTTGTGGTTTTAGTAAATTATTAATGTCTTTTTTTAAAAATTCGAAGAAAGTTGAGATACATAGTTTCGACAGAAACTACATTAAAGAACAAAAACCAAACAAAATAAAACAAAGACATAAACAAAGCCTAAAACTCATCTATGTCCACAAGTCTATTCCTTCCACATTTCCAAAATAATTCGATATCAATGGAGCTGGCCTAAGGAACAAATGTCTTGAGCGGTCTCAACCCTGAAGGAAACATCACCAAGTCATATTAGAACCAGTAACAACAGAAACAATCGTGACATCAAATCTACACCAACTCCAGCAGCTGCTATCCATGTGAAATTTGCATGACCAGAATCCACCACTAAAACTAAGATACAAGGACAAAAGATCTTGAAACGCTATTTGAGAAAACGTTAAAGAAGACCACCAGCTCTTACACGCAGACACTCACAAGACAGCAAAGTAATCTACAGAACAAAGACTGCCCACCTCCTCGCAAGAGAAGAACTGAAGATCAAGTTAACTGCTTCGTTTAGAAACCATCTTCCAGAACCACAAAGGACCAAGATAAGGTCTAGTGGATACCTCCACAGCGAACATAATAAATCACAAAAAAAAATCCAAAAAACAAAACTTAGGATGCGACGAAGTGACTGAAACAACAAGAACCAAACAAAAGCAAATATTCCCATTATTTCAAGCTAATATCAATTAACCACACAAGAACATAAGTTCCAATGATCGAGATTCTAGAACAATCATCATTCCAGAGACACAAAACCGGCGATAAAGATGCTAGAGAAGTCATCCCCTTCCGGAGACAGAAAGCCGGCGATAAAGAGCTTTGAGAGCCTCTTTCTCCGGAGTTTTTGCCGCTCCCAGTGACGGTAAGAACCACCAACCACCCGAACAAGAGAGAGAAAACCGACAGCTGTTTTTCTAACTAGGGTTTAATGACAGTAAATTATTAATGTCTTAAGTTATATTTTTTAACTTAAAAGATATCCGAAAACTTTACTGGTTCAACGCCATTTCTTTTTTGTTACTAGCCAATAATTAAAAGGAACTTCTAGCAGTCAAAGCCTTATAAATTTTTTTTTTTCATCTAGTAGTACTAATTTAAATGAAATATTACTATGTCGTGTGTTTCTTTAATCTGAGACACCGTCTTTCTGTCTTCTAATTGCAAATAAATAATCTGTAACTATTATATGAACACGGTTTTGTCTGAAAGTTATCTTCGCAGGTAGTTTCCAAGGCAAATCTGACTATCCGAGTGGCTAATTCATAATTTTATTAAACTCCGCGGGCACAGTTTTTTTTTTTTTTTTATAAACGATTTAAAAGAGTTAAACACGGGTCAATGATGACACAGACCTAACCTCCGGGTGGAGGTACAGTCCACGGATATACTTTCTCCTGGACATTCAAATGAGTCGAAAGCAATAGCCCATATCCGTGTGGTCGGTGGAGTTTGAACCCGGATTCGCCGTATTAGATTTTTATTTCTTTCAAGNCGGTGGAGTTTGAACCCGGATTCGCCGTATTAGATTTTTATTTCCTTCAAACGCCACTAGGCCACCATCACCGATTAAACGCGGGTACAGTTACTATAACTACTTTCGTGTCCTGAAATCAAATCACACAGTAAAAAAAATCGAAACAGCGAGTATGACGTTGCAGAGAGGTTTGCCTCTTCTCTGGCAGCAGTACACGGCTCTGTGCTGGAAAAACCTACTTCTCTCATGGAGGAACAAGATAACAACGTTCCTTCAGCTGTTCGCTTCTTTCTTCTTCATCCTCCTCATTTTCCGTATCCAGGAGGCTATGGAGAAAAGCTTCTCTTCCTCGACTGCCCTCAAGATCGTCACGGATCCCACGGCGCTGATCTCTCCGCCGATCCCGCCTTGTGAGGATAAGTTCTTCGTGAAGCTTCCCTGTTTCGACTTCGTATGGAGCGGAAATGATACCCGGCGGGTGGTGAGAGACATTGTTGACGCGATCAGAGCCAACAATCCAGGGAGACCGATCCCAGAGGACAAGGTATGCCGTGTCTCCTAGTGTTTTAAGGGTTTTGTCTTTTCTGGAAACTTTACGTGTTTGTCAAGAAAAGGGCTTTAAGGAGTGGAATCGAATGTGCGTTTTGACCAGTTGTTGTCTAATTTAGGTTCAATCATTCAAGAGTCCTGATGATGTAGATGTGTGGCTCATGGCAAACCCCTTGCAAACTCCAGGAGCCTTGCACTTTAAGGAAAGAAACCCTACAGTGATTAGCTATGGAATTCAAACAAATTCAACACCAGATATGAAACGAGGAAGGTTCGAAGATCCTACGTTTAAGTTCCAGATACCTCTTCAAGTTGCTGCTGAGCGTGAAATCGCTAGGTCCTTAATAGGAGGTTATGCATATTTTTATGTATCTTCTTGCTTAATCCTTGTTGTTCAAGCACGTGGCTACAAGTGTTGATTCTCTGGCATACGTTTTGCAGATCCAAAGTTTAACTGGGTTTTCGGATTTAA
>OVBX01003671.1:0-17069 GCA_900406325.1 Erucastrum elatum | reverse complement strand
CTATTCTTTTACCAGACACTGAGGGTTGTTGCCTGTAACTATAGACCAAAATCTAAGTCTGACATACCATCCAGTACACTCCTCAGGTAAAATAGACATTTCTTTATTTGGAGAGCTTCTGTCACGAGTCCAAATTCTTCATCCGATCACAGGCCATCTGCTTTTGCATAGATAAGGACAAAAAAAATTGTCTTTGGGCAGGTCTCCTGCATTTTTAGTCTGGAAAAATTAAAAACTTCTATTGCCATTTGCAGTACACAAAATATCAAAGTGCATGGCATCTGCCAACAATATGCCTCTCCATTCATTCTCTAATTCTAATGTTATACAATTGTTTTATTCGTCTGTATTGATGATCACTGCCTATTATCAAAGCAGAAGGCTATCGCAAGCAGAAACTGTTCCTCTTGTCGAGGTCTCTCTCCTTAGTTTTTCTATTTGCGTTTTGTTTATTAACATTTCGAATGGTAAAAGCAGTTCGAACGGAGCAGATCAAGTAGATCGTGCAGATCATATAGATAAAGCGGGAGAAGTACTGATCAAGGACATTAAATGATGGACAAGACTTGGGTTCACCCCCTTCGGTGAATTCTCTAATTCATCACAAGCCATTATACCAATTAAAATGACATGTATGATTAATGAAAAAGAAAATATTTTTTAAAGAAAAAAAAAAGTAAAACATGTGAAAAAAAATGCGTCTCATTCTTCTTCATCCCTCATAGTAAAAAATATGAAGTTTTGGTTGTTAAGCTTTTTGAATCTTCAATTTTGTGTTTTCAAATACAATTCTATACCCTAAATCTAAATCATATACCCTAAACCCAAACTGTAAACCTTAAACTCAAACCCAAATTATAAACTATAAATCTAAACTGTAAACCCTAAACCCAAGTCTAATACATCTAAATAGGATTTGTGTTTAGAATTTATGGTTTGAATTTAGGATCTACTATTTGGATTTAAGATTTAAAAATTGATACATATAATTATTTATCTATTTCATAAGAGATCATTATTTGATTTGATTCCGAGAAGCTAAAGACGAAATTGGATTTTTAATTATAGAATTAGAAATTTAATCTTGACAAACAAAGCTTCATATTTTTTCTGTGAAGATGAAGAGAAAGTGATCACGTTCTTTTAGTTTTCATATTTTTCTAAATATTTTAAATTTTTAACTAATCATACATGGCATTTTAATTAGTGTAGATGATTGAAATGAATTTAAGAGTTCACCACAAAGTGAACCCAAGTTTTATTCTTAAATGATTTACTAATTGTGAATGGCATTAAATTCTCTGAAACCATGTACATTCTTACATGCAAAAAACAACTTTTTGTAAAAATATATTACCCGATGAACATCAAAATCTATATTTAATTCAAATGTGTTTTTACATGTCGAACAGTTTTATATTTTTATATGCATGTACTGTAATCATATTTTTAATTTGATATGTATAGTATATATGTATAATAAACGTATGCATGTTATTGATATTCTATGTATAATTTCATATCTTTATAAACTAAAATAAAGTTTATAATTAATTAATGATTTTAAACAATTAGATAGTAAAAACAATTTTTTGCTACATTATCGTCAACAATGAAATATCTTATATCTAAATTTATTAAAATATAAAAAATTATAGTATATAAGTAATATTTTAAAAATATGGTATAAGATAATAAAATAACTATAGTTACTAAAATTAATACAAAAAACTATGCTGTATAATTAATATTAAAAAATAATTAGTATTTTTAAACACTGAAATATTGTATTATAATATGGTTTTATTGGAGCTATGGATGGAGTCCATGTTTGTGTTAAAGTAAAGCCGGAAATACAAGAAATTGTATTGGAATCAACACAATATTACATCGTAATATAATGGTAATATGTGACTTAAATATGTTATTCACATACATTTGGAATGGAGCCTCGTGTTCATGTCACTATACAACAGTTCTCACAATAGAACAAGACAATGATTTTGTTTTTCCTTTACATTCAACCAATAAATATTATTTAGTTAACTTTGGTTATCCAAATAAAAAATATTTTTTGCTCCTTATAGGTCTTCACGAACTGGGGTGTAAGGTATCGTATGTCGCAGTTTGAAAGTGGTCCTCCTCCTAGAAACAAACAAGAGGTTTTTAATCGATATTGTGAATCTTTGTATTCTGTTATTGAAAGGATATTCAGAGCTTGAAAGAAAAAGTGGATGATTCTTTGTGACTTCTAGAGATATGATATGCATGTTCAAAAAAAAATTTGGTAACAACGACAATGAGATTACACAGTTTTATTAGTATTTCAAATTTTTATGATGAAGATTTTACTGATACAAAGATATATTCAGAGATTGGCCATGCTAGTTTTATTGTTGAACAAAATAATTTGGAAGAATCAGAAATTGGACAAGGAAATTTTATGACAAAATTAGAGAAATTATTGCAAATACATTATAGGCAAATAAAAATTAATGTTTTTTAATTTATTTTTTGTTTGTAGTAATTGTATTTACTTTTTATATACTGTTTTTCATTTTCCTTGAGTTTATTAAAATAATAGAGATATATATATATATATAAAGATGTGTACTTTTTGCATATTTAATCTATAAATTAGTTTTAGCATTTGATCTAATATACTTACTCGAGAAATTACTTAATTACTGTCAATAAAAAAAATTATTAGATCTGTATTTGTTCTACATGATCTACATTTGATATGTTTATATGTATTTTAGATTTGATCTGCAAATCTGGATGTCATTTGAAGCTTTAATGGAAACTTAAATTTTTGAAACTCAGTCTAACTTCTAGATTCTATACCTCCACTTTAAAAGAAAAAGTCAAACTTAAATTCAATAAAAGATTTAATTCCTTAAATAAAAATGTGAATTTGACCATTAAAATTTTACATCCTTTAATGAAAAATGCACCCCCTTTTTTTTTTGTAGCTTATGAGAAAATATACTTTCAGCCCAAAGGGGGCACTCAGCAATTGAAATTACTAGCGCCAAAATCCCTTTTTCGAAATTCGCTTTCGCTCTTCTCCCAAAGCCACCTTTCATTTTCCCTTTCCTAAAATCTCGTCTTCCTCTCTCATAAATAAGCTTCGCTGCTCTCTTCCTGAGTTCCTTCAAGACCCAGTTGAAAAGTTTCGATCTTTTCCAATCATCATTTCTGGGGTTCTCGATTGATATGGCTCTGGACGCATCGAAACCATCAAAGCCCACCAAGAAACCGACGAAACGCAAAACGAACCCAGGCGTTCGTGTCGTCGGAGGGAGGATCTACGATTCTAGCAACGGAAAATGTTGTCACCAGGTGAACAAACAAACATCTCTCTCTCTCTCTGATTATGCCCTAATCGTTTTGTGTTTGTAACCGTAGTAGAACTGTTTCTTTCTTGCAGTGTCGACAGAAGACGATGGACTTCGTTGCGTCGTGCAAGGCCATAAAAAATAACAAGCAATGCAAACTAAACTATTGCCACACGTGCTTAATGAACAGGTTTGCTTTTCACCTTCTTGTTTTTGTTTTTTTACGGTTGTGTGTTTTTTTTCTGATCAGTTATATATGAATTGAATAGGTATGGTGAGAAGGCAGAAGAGGTAGCTAACTTAAATGATTGGCATTGTCCTAAGTGCAGAGGCCTCTGCAACTGCAGTTTCTGCAGGTTAATTTGTTTATTTATTCAGATCTTGTTTGCTTTAAGGAATTGAGGTTAATTGTGTTGAGGTTTTTTTTTTTTACAGGAAGGAACGAGGACTGAACCCTACAGGGATATTGTCACACAGAGCTAAAGCAAGTGGGCTATCATCAGTCTCTGAGCTTCTACAAGTTGAGGGTGTTGATAGCTTTGCTTATTCCAAAAAGGCAAAGCTGCTATTTCCTTTCTCTGTATGAAACACATGCTTCTGTTAAATGTTATGCTGACTTGATTATATTGTTTCTGCAGGAGGATATTTCCATTGAAGGTAGAAGTGGCAACAGTGACTCTNNNGATTATATTGTTTCTGCAGGAGGATATTTCCATTGAAGGTAGAAGTGGCAACAGTGACTCTGTTTGCTTTAAAAGTTGTCTTAAGAAGGAGAGATTAAGACTAATTTTTTTAAATGTTATGAATCAGATGTTGGCAACGAGGACAATAAAGCGGCGGGCAAGAAGAAGAAAGCCAAAACCGGCTTAACAAAGGCAAACCTGGTATTCATTTATTAATGTCATTCAAGTTTATAAAGCTTCATGTTTATTTATATGCTGCTTATTTGATTATATTTTTTATGCAGGATGGTGCTTCCATTGAAGGTACAAGTGTTGTCTGTTTGCTTCTTAAAACGACGAGACTGAGACTAACAGTTTTAACGTTATGAATCAGATGTTACCAAGGAGAACAGCAAAGCTGCTGGCAAGATCAAGAAAGCTAAAGCTACCAACGAAGTGAAAGAAGAGGAGATTCAGATTGAGGCTAAACTTCCTGTAGGTATAAGCTTGACTAATGTCGCAGGGATTGATATACCGAGTGAAGAAACAGGAAATGTATTGCAGTTTCTTGAGTTTTGTTCAGCCTTTGGAGAGGTAATTTGGTAAATAAACTTATCAACTGTAATCATTCCCTGTGTTTGTTTACTCGTCTTAATCTGTGTTTCATTTCTTTTCATGTAGGTTCTTGATTTGAAAGAAGGGCAAGCTGAATCTATTGTTTCTGAGTTGTTCTCGTGTGGGCGTAGCACAAGGAGGCAACAATACTGCTCTGTTATCCCAATGATGATCCAGTTGCTGGAACTAATATCAAATGATAGAGATATGTATGAGTCTTCTTACTCCTGCCCTGAAATAGTATGTATATGTGTGTTCTAATTTCTAATGCTTTTGAATGATTGTTTACAGGTCTTTGTCTCTAAGTGCAACTGACAGTACTTGGTTCAGTTCTCTTGGAGATTGCATATTGCAATCAGGAGTTTTGAGTGATGTCTTCCCGCCTGTGACTTTCACTTCAGGTGTCTCTGAGTATAAGAAGATGGATGCATCATCAAGGCTCAAGCTCCTCAACTTCTTATGTGATGAATCACTTAGCACGTTGTATGTATTGGTATTCACTTTTCTTATAATTTATGCTTTTGTTATGACTGAACACACTTCTGGGAAATCATTCTAGCGCAATGAGAAATTTCATTGAGACCAAAAGTGTGGAGTCTGAAGCACAGAGAAGAGAGGCAAAAGAAAAGGCTGCAGTTGCAAAGGAAAAGGTATTTCTATATTCTGCAAGATGCTATGAATTTATCTAACTATTTGTGGTAAACATTCTTTTTTTTCTTATTCATAGGAAAAACAGCTGAGGCAGAAAATGCAAGGTGATCTTGTCAAAGCCCATATAGATAGAAACGGGGCACCATTGTCCATTGAAGAGCATCAGGCAATTTTGACTCAAATAAAAGCTGAAGTTAAAGAAGCTCATGACAAGATGCTGGAGGCAAAGGGCATGATATCTACAAGTAAAGCTAATTGCCCTTTTTGTTTATTACTGGTCTTACAAATATTTGAGTTTCATGTTTTAAGTACCTGATGAACTCGTTTGCAGAGAGGCAAAGATGTGATGCTGCTGGAACTGACCCGATCCTGTTGAATGATGATGGTCTTGTTCTCTGGAAACTAAAGTGCTTTGAAGAAGAACCAAAGATTTTGCTTCAAGGTGTGTAATTTACTAAACACTTTATTTATGTTTTTTTTGGTGGGAGTGTTTCAGATCTCATCCATTTATTCATGCACAGAACTAGGTATTTTTGGTGATTTATCTCTAGATGAAAAATGGTTAGCTTTTAAGCCTGAGCAGAAACAAGAGGTTGAGAAGTATATCTCTGCCAAAGGTGAGCTCATTCTCATATATATATGCATTTAAAAGGTCAAAATTAATCAAGTTCCTGGCTTGAAACAATATAAATCATTTGCTTTTTTTTGTAGGATGAAACTGAATCGATCACAAAAATATGCAAATGTGGAAAATAATTAAAGAGCGAGGAAGACCATCATGTAATTTTCAGAAGTCATTTAACTCATTTCTTCCCCTTTTTTTTTGTCTTGGCTTCTTTCCATCAGTTCGGCTAATTCTATTGTTCGGTGAAATGCTTGTTTTATGCCTCAATGTCTTATTATGATGAGGAAACCTCAATCTTGGCTGTTACATAATATTATCAACATCAGTTATAATCTAATCGTAGTTTTGTAATTTTATTTTCAGCCACGCTAAACTTTGATGAGACAAAGTTGAACGTATTTTCATATGATCAGATTATACATATTAGTTTTGTAACATTTTATAATTTAATCTTAGCCCACCCGTACAACAAGGTTGCTTATTCCTCTTGAATCTTAGAGATAAAACATTTCCAAAGCATATTAATATATATATTTATTTTTTTGTAACTGGCTTTCATAAGCATGTGAATATTTGGTTATCAATCGGCGGGTTGTGCTGAGAGTGAGGAAACTCTTCAATTATGGTACCAAATGTAAGAATATTATAGACCTCTTCAGTGCAGTCCACAAAGCCTCGCCAAGGTGCGCTTAAGACAATATGGCGTGGCGAGGAAATTGCAGAGGATCTACGTTACTACCAGTACTCTACGAAACCCTAACATCTAACTCTTTGACCGATGGTATAATCTAACTTATGAAAATTGAAAAGTAACTTCGAATCACAATACTACTCATATCTATTAATCTTATTATTTCTTACTCTGGTCTGCGATTACTTTTTATTCTCCTGACCGCTCTTGCAATTCACAAAGCCCTCGCCTAGTTGTCTCTTCTTCTCTCCAGTTCATCAGCAAGCATACGTTAGTAATCAACGCATAGGTTGGTAAGCATATATAAGTGCTTATAGCTACATCAAATGTGTTTTCATGTACTCTCTCATAAAGTACATTTTGCTCAACTAGTAAAGTGATCCAAACATATTCGATGCACACTGAATAAAATGGTAATTGTATAAAACTCAGCAATACTAAATGATGTTGAGCTCTCAGCCAATAGAAAAGGTAGTTCATAATCTGAAAAACCTCAGTAGATATGGGCAGAATAGCATTTATGAAGCTTGAAACCATAAAAGAAATTTTCGCCCCTTAATCTTTTATTGTTTTTTTTCAAAAGAAAAAAAATATTAAATAATAAAATTTTTTATATTAAATGATATTTTAAAAATAAGTGTCAAAGAACTCTTTAAAATCAAATTTAGTTTATATTTTTATTTCTAGACTCATTCATTACACTTATATAATCAAACTTATAGTTTTTTGTAACAACAACCATATTCAACATGTTTATAGCATAAATAAATTTCAAATAAATTAAATTAGAGTTTTTTTTACAAGAAAAACGAATGTGAAATGATTATTTTATATGCAGTTTACGTATACTTTTTTTCATAAAGCTCATACCAATGTTTAGTTTTATTTTTGTGAACTCCCTTCTTACAGGTTTTACTAGGTGTTTTCATGTACTGTATGCGAAAGTAAAAAATAAATTTAAATTATATTTTAAAATAAATTTATTACTTTTTAGATTTATTATTTTCTTATTAATATTTTAACTGAACACAAAAATAAAATAAGCTCTGTTTTTTTTTTCTGAACAAATTATAGCTCTGTTTTTCCTTTAAATATATAGGCTCTGTTGTTTTCCCTGAAATAAGAACAACCCTTGACTAAAGGCTAGGGACGTCAAAAATGAAATTTTGAAAACGACAAATCCTTTCATAATCGTTATGAAATCGTACGGGGAACCAACTCGGGTCACATTGAAGCCACTTTCCCTTTTCTTTTGACAAAACCCTAAAAAGGAGTTAATGTTTATGTTATATAATACACACTACAATTTATTTTGGAACAAAACTTTCACCCCAAACAAAAGAGTTTAACTGTCATTTTCATGGCAAGTAGTAACTATTTAGTAAATAAACTAAAGGACTTCTGGATCAAAAAAAGAAAGAATGAAAAGATGATCTTATTAGAGATCCTGCCAAGAATAGTATTGTACATTCCAGAAGTAACATCTTTAAATACTGACTCTTAAAGCCTAGTCTTTATCATCGAAATGGAAACGAATCCATTTCACAGTTTTCTTTTGTTATGTCCCTAATTTCTGGACCAGTTGATTTTGGCATTGTCAAAATTGCATACAAAGGTACGAACTTGCATACGTATACGTAGTAAAAGTAAATTCTAAGATGATAGTAAGAGTGTTGTTACAAAAAAAGATGATACTAAAAGTAGCTGAGTTGTTGATAATCAATTTAAAATTTCAAGAAAAAGAAAAGTAGCCTGAATTTCAAGTTAATTCGTATAGGATTTGGAATTGAAAACCCTAAAAAATAAACCCTAGGCTGATTTTTTACCTATATAAATTGAATGTGAAAGAAACGATATTTCTAAATCATACCAAAAAATCTTTTTTTTATCATACCATAAAATCTTTCTTTTTGTAACTGAAAAAATCATCTTTTGCAAGCAGATCTTTAGTTAACAGACACAAATTCATGTCTTAGTCACTCTACAGCTAACCAGTTTTTTGTTATACATCTCTAATGTATCCACCATTAATATCTAAAAAGCAGTTTTTGTCTTGGTGTCTTACTCAGATTTGGACGCTTACTCTCTCTCACTCGTTTCTGGGTTTTTCTTTTCTCTTTCCTCTTTTTTAGCTGCTTCTCTCTTTTGATGATGTGAAAGGTTTTCCTTTTTTGAATGAAAGGTTTTTTGATGAAGTGAAGGTTGTGGTAAAAGAAAACATAAATTCTTGATTAGCGGTTCTTGATTTTTGATTCGTGAAGCTCGGTGATGTCTTCTTCCAACAATAATTACAATAATGGTAACAGTGGAGTGTACCCTCTCTCTCTTTACCTTTCTTCACTCCCGGGTCATCAAGGCATCATTCGTAATCCCTACAATCATCAGCCAACAGCATCTCCTGGTCAAATGGTATCAGCCGTGCCTGATTCTCTGATCGGTTACAGGTCGTTTACCTCAAACAATGATGTGAATCAGAAAGATTTCGAGATTCCTGAGGTGTCGAGAGAAATCAAGAAGGCGGTGAAGAAAGATAGACACAGCAAGATTCACACGGCACAAGGTCTTAGAGACAGGAGGGTAAGGCTTTCTATTGGAGTTGCTCGCCAATTCTTTGATCTCCAGGATGTGTTGGGGTTTGATAAAGCCAGTGAAACATTGGACTGGCTTCTCAAGAAATCAAGAAGAGCCATCAATGAGCTTGTCCAAGAAAAAGAGCTCAACAACAAGGATGAAGATTTTGGAAACAATAGGGGTGATGTAGAAGATGATGCCGATAAAAGCTTTGTGTATGGTTCGATTCCAGATTCCTGCGAAGAAGTGGTATGTGAGGTCAAGAAGACAGAGAAGAGCGACATATCTTCAAAGGGATTTAGGGAAAAATCAAGAGGAAAGTCAAAGAATATAACAAGAGAGATGACCTATGATCATCCAAAAACCGTCTCCGGGATCACACAAACTGAAATAATGGACCCATTCAAGAGGTCTATAATCTTCAATGAAGAAGATGACATGACACACTCCTTCTACAAGGAAGCAATCCAAGAGTTTGGTAATAGAGATTATGGGACGTTTATGTTGAAGGGTCAGGGTTCTAGCAGCAACTACGATACCGTTCTGCCTGAAAACTTGAACTATGGTTATGATCAAAACCTTTTTATGGATCAACCCTTTTCTGCAGTCACCAACAGGAATTTCCCCAGGGGTAAAGTTTGGATTCAAGACTCTTCCCTAGCTAGCTTAAGTTATGATTTTTATGTCTTTGCATTCCCATGATATGTTTCTTTCTCTTGTTCTAATCTGGCAGGATTTCCATAAAGCTTGATAATCTCCGGGCAGTAGGCATCAAATTTACACAGGTAAGGCATAATAATCCTTTATTTCTCTTCAATGTATATTAAATCGTTGGTTATTTGTGTTCTTCTAGACAGGCATGCTATCTGATGTTCTGTGTCATTGATCAAGATAGCTTTTTATTATTCAGTACCTACCTTAAAATTGTTTAGCTGTTTCCAGTGGGATATTGTAACCTAAAGTATTTTAAAGATGAAAATAAAAAAGAATATTTAGATATATATGGAGAAACCCAGATCCATTCCAAGATTCATTATTCGGTTAGGTACTACACACAATAGTATATTAAATTCGTTTCCTCAAACCCTAATTTCTATTATGACCCACATAATTACGCATTCATCATCATGCATGTTGAGGATCACTTGTCCAACAAACACATGTATTTGATTCTATGTAAATTTGAAATGAGCACCAGTGTATGTTAACCGTGGAAGCGTGCCTTTGGTTATGATTTAGCCATCCAAACACGTGGAACGTAGATCTCACTTTGACACTATATATTCTCTTGCTCAGATAAGAATCGTTAGCAATGATATACTATATGCTTTTTCTTGGCGTCTAAAGTTTGGAAATGAGGATAGTTAACTTCTACGTTTTGGAGTATCATCTACATTAAAAACTGTCAGGTTTAAACTCATTCCACTCAAGATGTCAACGAGTTTTTTATTGATTTTAGTGGTTACTTACCAATTTGATTTATTGACGTGGTCTCTAGTCATTTTGTCAAAAGATATTTATACGTCCTTTATTACTTGAAAATTTTGTAAGCATTCACCACTTCCAGATATATATTTCAGCTATTAGTGTAATTTAGAATATAGTCGAAAAATTACAAACGCCAGTTACCTCTTTAATACAATCTATCTAACTATAAGATCATTTGAAATCAAGATAGCTGATCAAAATTGATATGTTGCCCCGTATCATAACATAAGTTTTTTTTTGGGTCTAAATGTTAAAGTCATAACAGAAGTTTAAATCTGAAAATGTGTATAAACGGAAGAAAATCAAGATGTATATAGTTTCAAAGATATCTGAATATTTAATGGTTTCAAATTAAATGTTCCAAGAGGATGGTGCAAGATTTGACTATTTGATCACTTTATAAACTATCATAACAATTAGCTTTATAATATATATATATATATATATATATATATACCCGGTCCGACTTGCTTTAATCTCACCGGTGGAATCGCCGACGGTATTTGTGTTGATGGTGGAAACGGTTAGTGAGAATGTGTTCGGTCTATCATGTTTTACTTTCGTGTTGGGCACATTGAAGACGCTTATTTGTATACACGAACATAATCAAATCTTTCATTTACTATTATCTACAACTATACTTATAGACTTAAATTTGATTTCGAAAACAATTAATTATTGATAAATATAAGCTTCAAATGCTGAAAAGGAACGGACTATAGTACGTTTCTCTTAGATATTCATTGTACCATCCGTTCCTTGTATTATCTATATTATTANTTTTTTTTTTTTTTTGATAATCCAGGCTTCCCCGCTTCGCGGGTCATTGCCTGGGCCCGGTTAGGCAGCGGTCCACTTCACCCGGGAGGGCTTAACCTGGGCTGAGGACAAGGCTCAACACCCAGTACCACTTTGGTGACACAGAAGAGTAGTTCCCCCCGCCTGGCGTCGAACCCGGGGCATGATAATTGACCCCGAGGCCCTTACCAAGTGGGCTATCTCATCCGANAGTACCACTTTGGTGACACGGAAGAGTAGTTCCCCCCGCCTGGCGTCGAATCCGGGGCATGATAATTGACCCCGAAGCCCTTACCAAGTGGGCTATCTCATCCGGTCTATATTATTTTCATAAATTTAGTTGTATATACATTTTCTGAATGTTTTAAAATCGGTTTAAGCATCCGCCTAGGCGATATATCAGTTTTGATTTTCTTAGAATCTATTTTATAAAATTCTCTAATTTTTCATAATTGTATATTTAATTTATAATTCATCAAAATAGTTTTACAACTGAACACAAAAAATATTAAAGTATATACAATATCAATATTCGTTAACGTCTAGACCTCTTTTAGACACCGTTTAATCCACATAATTGTTAATCTTCTATAGTCCATTCAGTTACCCCCTAATAGTATTTTGAACATCGCATATTTCTTATTTGGAACTCTACCTATATATCATTTGCTAACATATGGATGTACATAAAGTATAAACCCTTCCAAAAGCGATTCGCTGAAAAGAAAATTAGTTAAACATTACGAACCTCGTTGAAAACTCTTACCCAATAAAAATACTTAGAAGTTCAGTATACTAGATGTCCACGTATCATTTTCTCCTAAATATTTGACGAATCAACTTCAAAGCTTTGTGCTGTGACGTTTAGATAGTCATTAGTCACTAAGCAATTCTTGCAACGAACTAAAAACAAAGAAAGAAATGCTCTCTATAATTTAGACAAGGATATACAAAACAAAACTATTGCAGCTGAGAGATAGATAGACCTTTGAAAGTTGTTCCTCGTTTCTTCAAATTTCAAATCTGAACAGCATGAGGAAGCATAGAATACATTCTTGTCATCTTGAAGGAATATATAAGCAAAAAAAGGATTTTTACTTGCAGAAAGAAAAAAAATGAGAAAGATTAGAGTTGGTTCTATCTTCTTTTTCTGAATGTTGGTTCTATCAATATATATATATAGGAGAAAACTACAAACAATGTGAAAGGGTTTGGGTCGCTGCTTCAGTTTCTTGGTTTTTTTTGGTCCAAAGTTTCTTGGTTTTTGACTGAACATATATAACTGAACCTTTTTTTTCCGTTTAATTTTACTTCTTCAGTTCTTTAAATTCATTTCATTTTCTTATTTTTTTCCACACATCTTCAACGCAAGTAAAAAGTGTACTGGCAATTTATCTAGACTTTGCTAACTTAACTTAGCTAGCTGGATTAGTTAAGCTATCTATGAATGATCTATAATATTTTAATTAGAAAAATGCCTGGAAACTGATTATTTCAGAAGATTTTGCTGAAAAGTGAAAGTAACTTTACTATATAAAATTAAATTTGTCAGATCATCCCATGAAATAAACCCACAAATAGCTGATTTTTTTTGGCTCAAATAGCTGATTTTAATATTCAAACTGTATCTTTTCTGTCTGTCTTTTGTGGTACTATTTTAATTATTTTTATTAGTCTGACCTTGACTGGTCCCTCTCCACTGCGTCCAATATTTAATGTTAATAAACTTACTGATTTGACCAAATTCTTTTTTTATACTGATTTAAATTAAGAAATTAATTGGACCAGAATTATCTCCTGTCTTTTGGGCCAAAAGTACAAATTAGTGGGCCTAGAGTCCGGCTCCCTTATTCATGAAAGAGAGCCCATTATAAGACTGTATCTTGCTTGCTTTCTTTGCTTGCCCGCAGAGGAAGCTAGACATAAGAAGAAAGAGAGAGAGAGAGGAACATCGAAGGAGAGAAAGAAAAATAATGGAGTCGCCGAAGAAGATAGCTCACGAGATCGGTGGTGTCAAGAGAGACGCTCTTCGATTCGGTCTCAACGGAGTCAAGAGCGACATCGTCGGATCTCACCCACTCGAATCCTCTTACGAATCTGTAATCTTTCCCCTAAATCGATTTTTTCAATCTGTGATTTTACCGATCGAATCTGTGTTGTTTAGAATTAGCTAAGGAAGGAACTTTAGGTTTGCCTGATTAGCTGATTAGTTGATTACTTGTTCTCATGTTTGGTTTGAATTGAGACACTTAGTTAGGTTTCAATTTTATTATATTTCACAATTGCTGCAAATTAGGTTTTTTTTTCCTGCTTCTTGGATCATGAGTTACTTTTTTTTTCGGTTTCAGGGAAAGAGATCGGAAGAGGCGATGAAGAGGACGATCATTGGGCATACCTACGGGTCTGCACTTCCATTGAAGATGGATATGGACAGACAAATTCTCTCTCGGTAAGATACTACTTTTTTGTTGGAACACTGCTAGGTCAATACCAATTCTGTTATACATTTTGGAAGCTAGTTTTAAGTTAGATGCAAACACTTTTAAGATCCACCGTTGATTCATGTTTTCATTGGCATTAGGATAGTTGTGTGCATTACTACTGGTATCTATGTGTTTACTTGTATTTAAGTGTCTTGCCCAGTAACTATATATCTGTGCATTGGGGAGCATAGGGTCTTAACTCCTTGCTGCATGATCTATTGGTGTGAAGCAACCATCTTTGGAATTTGGCTGTACTCTTTTCATTCTATCCCTATTTGTCTCTCTGGATATGATATAGGTTTCAAAGGCCTCCTGGACCAATTGCTTCGTCTATGCTCGGGTTAGAAGTCTACACGGGAGCCATTGATAACTTTGGTTTTGAGGATTACTTGAATGGTAATTGCCCTTTACTCCTATTGCATTCCATGTTCCTTAATGCTACATTCACTTTTCTAGATCAGTGGACACCTATTTGATGTTACCTCTGTTTGCACTAGTATATGAAAATCCATACTTCGATGCTCGCAAGAAGCAAAAGATTTTATTTTTTTGCAATTCAAAGCATTTAGTTTACTTTTTCATCAAATTTATGCTGTTATTGCCCAAATTAAGTAATGAAGGGGTCTAAACGTGGCATTGGTTTTAATTTTTAAATTTGGGAATCTGATTATGTGTTTGTAACTCTTGCAGATCCTCGTGACTCGGAGACATTCAAGCCGGTAGACTTCCACCACGGGATGGAAGTTCGTCTTGGCATCTCAAAGGGCCCGGTTGCCCCAAGTTTCATGTAAGGCCCCCCCTCATGGGTGGGTTTTGTTGGATGTTACGTCATTTTAGCTTTTGAATGATGACGAATCAAGTGTATGGACTTATTTCGACGTTAGACTTTTACTATGTTGACAAAGTTTGAAATCAGTTGAAACTGGGCAATGAATATGGTTGATTAATTCTACTCTATTGATTCCAACAAATAAAAGAATCACCCGAACCTCTAGTATATTATCTGTTGAACCAAAATTTTAATATGTAGATTAATCAAAATTAATATGAAATAAATACTAATAAATTATTATGATAAATGAATTTAATTTAATTGTTTGAGAAATTATTGGACTAGATTTTTAAATGTTGAATGAATTAGATTTTACTATTATTTTGTTAGATTATTTTCTATGATTCTCTAATACAAATGTATAATAGCTGCTCTCATGGAACTTGTGAACTTTAAGGAAGACAACCAATTATAAATAGTTAAATACCATGGATTTGGGATAACTCCAAACACAAAAATACCAGAGTTGAAAGGCACATCCACACAATGATGGAGTCGCGTGGAGTCGTGGAGACGGAACATATACTTGCTTGCGTCCAAACACTACGGCTCCGATTGGTAACATTGCGTAATTACGGAATCGCAGAAAAATTAGTTAAGTTGTAGAAAAAATTAATTAAGTTGCAGAAAAATTTAAAATTTACGGAATGATGGAATATATATTAAAATTAATCAAAATATTTATATGGTGTTCAATTTGTTATAAGGAAAAATAAAATGTGAAAATAACTAAAATTATTAAAAATACTTTAGTTCTTATTATAAATATTTAGTTTATCTTTCAATATGTTTTAATAATAGATTGACATTTTATAATATTAAAAAAAGTTATAGTATAACTTTATTTACAACATAACTATTTATCATTACAAAACAATTGCTATTTACTAATATTTTAAAATGTTATTAGCATATGCTTTAATAATATGAAAGTGCTAGTTTTGTATTTTTTTCATGATAATCTACTAAAACTCACTTTTCCACTTAACCAAAATTCTCTTTATATTTTTGTCAGCAAAAACGCGAATTTGCGTTTTTACGTTTTTTTTTATTCCGCAAATTTTGGTGATTGGTAAAATACTTGTGGAACCGCGTTTGAAATGTTATTCCGCCATTCCGCAACGCCCATATCCACACATGCCACAGCACAGCTCTTAGCCACCTTGGATTTCTTTTCAAATTCCTTTTTTCTTCTTATTAGTCATCTCTCGAGAGCACGTGCCTTTTTACAGAATTAATTTACTGACTAAAGTTCTTTAATTTTCTGATTAAGAGTTTAATTGCTTTTTAACTGGAAAATTTGTAAATTACACTATTAATAGTTTGAAATTTGAAAATTACACCAGTTTTTTTAGTTGATGTTAATAATTGTCGGCAACTACACCTTCTATTTTAGTTTACAAAAAATTAAACCTTCTTTTTTTTTGAAATCTACACTTTATCCAATGTGAATTGACATTTTCAATCCAGATTAGATATTCAAATAATTAAATATAATTCAAAATTAAAAAGAAAATATTATTATAACTATTTATGTTTAACTAAATTGTCGTATTGAGATAAATGTGTTATTTTACCTTTTATTTTATTTTAAAATAACAAGGATATTCTAAGATAAATAAATCATGGTTTGTTTCTTTCTACTCTCCAAAAACTCTAGCTATATGTAGCACGCTTTTTCAAAAAAAAAAGAACTATTTTTATGAATTAACAAACCTCTTGATGAGATGAGAAGAAGAATATGTGAGTTGTTCAGGAAAAGAAAATATTTGAAACTAGAGAAAGAATTGTTTTTTTCTAGACACAATAATAGGAGAAAGAGACAGTATTTTTCTTATTTTTCCAATATTAAAATAGTTTAAAATATATTAAAAATATTTTGTAGATACTCTAAAAAATTTCAAAAAGAAAATTTTTAAACCGTCCTTTAAATCTATACTATTATTTGCGAATTGATTTTTCGCAACGGAGCTCTCACGTTAAAAGTTAGAGTGGTTAATATCAAATTATCATTAATGAATAAAATATAAAATATATCAGAAAATAGAAAACGAAATTAAATTATTTTGATTAGATAATTGATTAAATTATTAATAATAAGAGTTATCCAAAATATTTTTAAAAAATTTGCAATGAAAACATAAATAATAATTTATCATTATAATCTTTTAATTAGTAGTAAATTTATTAATAAGTAATTAGATAATTGATTAAATTATTAATAATAGGAGTTATTCATAATATTATTTTTAAAATTTGCAATGAAAACATAAATAATAATTTATCATTATAATCTTTTAATTAGTAGTAAA
>OVBX01003670.1:0-16276 GCA_900406325.1 Erucastrum elatum | reverse complement strand
TATATATATATATTCTTAAAAATATTAATAACTGTTTAAATATTTAAATATATAATATGAATAGTAAAATTAAATTTTAAATCCAAAATAATTTAAAAACTTGAAACATAAAATTATAATAGATAATCAATAATAAAAATAAACTATTGCCAAATCACAACAATTATATTTCTTAATCCCGTATATACTAAAAGGTAAGTCGCACGACCAACCGTTTTATGCCACATAATAAATATTAGAAAAAATAGAAAAATTAATTAAAACATGATAATGCTTAGAAGCAAAGAAAATTTGGTCCGTATTAACGTTATTAGTTGCCAGATTACTAAATGGTGAGTTTTTTTTCTTAAAACTCAAATCGAATTAAATACCAGATCAACGGGTTTACCGATTTAACTGCGGATTTAGATCAGGTTTCAAAACATTAGGTACAAGTATATAGTTATGCAATATCACAAAGGACAATTATCTCAAATTGTTATTTTTAAGTTTTTGTCACAAAAAACCCCTCAAAAAAATAATATGACCAAAATAGCACATGTTATTTTTAAAATTTTAATATTTCTTTTTTAATTTTTTTTTTAAATTTGAATTCATCTCTAAAACTCCACCCTTAACTCTAATCCCTAAGATTTATATTAATTAATCCAATGTGTATAAATGCATATTTACCCTTCTATAAAGTCTCTTTTCGTCATTTTTCTCTAACAAAAGCTATTTTTGTGAAAATAATAAATAAATTATAAATGACTAGATCATGAAATTTATCTATCACAAATTTAATACAATTATCCAAACTTCTTACTAAACTTTTTTTTAAAATAATATACACAAATAAGATTACAACCAAATATGATTTAAAAAACACAAATATAAAAATTAAATTTCTAAAATAAAAGAAAATTAAAAACAAAAAATCTAGGAAACCCTTAAAAAGCATTGCCGAAAATAAAAATTGGACACTAAACCGAAATTAAATCTTATTATAACAACCAAACCCGATCCAGTGACGTCAGCAATTAGTGGAAAGCCACATCAGCAATTCATAAGAAATTAGGTTACTGATCATCGCCCAATTCATCTTCTTCTTCCCTCGCGCTCGGTGCCCAGTTCATCATCCGTCCTGCGGACTCCGTAGAATCGTAATCTCACGGTTGAAGCCAACCTTACTGCCTCTCAGGAAACCCTAATTCATCCGAAGAGTCGCTACCTCTCTCTCTCTCCGTCTATCTCTGATACATGTATGATACGAATCTCGATCCATTATTGCTTCGTCTTGGGCATCCTCCAAAATTGATTAAAATTGCTCAAATCTTTATCGTTTCCTACGATTTTTCTTTTTGAATTTGAGATGTAAACTCCGTTTTCTTTGCTCTCCTCAGAGCTGTAATGGATCCAGCACAGAACACAAGCGCAGCAGGGATTGGTGGGAGCAACGGTACAACGACGACGACGGTGATGGGATATCAAACGAACGACGGAACTGCTGCAACAGCGTCTGAAGATTCGAAAGAGAATCTGAACCAAGTGATAAACTCGATTCAGAAGACTTTGGGACTCCTTCATCAGTTACACCTTACTGTCTCTTCTTTCACACCCGCTTCTCAGCTTCACCTCCTCCAGCGCCTGTACTCCCCTCCCTCTTTTGCATCAGTCTCTGTTCTATTAAGTTTTGTGGGTATTTCTCTTGAATGTGAATGTGTTGTGTGTGTGTGTATACTGCAGCAACTCTCTGGTGTCTGAGCTGAATAGTATGGCTAAGTTGTCCGAGAAATGCAACATTCAAGTCCCCATGGAAGTTCTTAGGTGTGAGACTAAGAGCATGTCCTTTGTTTAGTTTCCTAGAATGCAAACCTTTGCTTGGTTTCTTATGCATTTTTTGGTTACTAGCTTGATTGATGATGGGAAGAACCCGGATGAGTTTACAAGGGATGTTATTAATAGCTGCGTAGCTAGGAATCAAGTTACAAAGGGCAAGACTGATGCTTTTAAGGTTATCATCACCCACCCCTTTTCTCTACGGATTCGTATAGCTTGTGTATTGTTTGTCTCTTTAAACCTTTGTTCTAATGTGTTTGTGAATAGGATTTGAGAAAACATATACTGGAGGAGCTCGAAGAGACTTTCCCTGAGGAAGTTGATAAGTATAGAGAAATCCGTGCTGCTTCTGCCGCTGTAAGTTGTTACCATTCACTTCGTTGTGATTATCTTCATTAATATAGTATTAGCAGTAAACTCAAAGGTGACAATTCCTTTTCAGGAAGCGAAACGGCAGGCGCAATCGCAAAGTAGTGTATTACCCAATGGGGATGCCAAAGTCAAGAGCGAGCTATAAGAAAGAAGGGCCACACTTGTCTCCTCTTTCCTTCTAGGATAAAGTTTCTGAGAGTATATGTAATCGAACATGACTACTACTTTGCAACTTCTATAATAGTCTCTGTTTGTTTGTTTCTTTTGAAGTTTTTTTTCTTCTTCTTCCATAAAACCCTCCCAACTTTATTTTCTTATCTCTACCCTCAAAGCAAAATGGGTTGGTTCGGTTCAGTTTGATTTGTCTCACCTACAATTGCGCGCGTTGACTCAGTCAATAAACAGTGGCTCTCACACGTGCCAAATGAAACGCACCGTTTTTGTTTTTTTTTTCCTTACCAGAGTGGGTTCCAATTAAAAGGAAGAACAGAAGTCGTTAGTAGTTCGGTTCCATCTAAAGCCAAAGAAGAACTGGTTTCGAGATCTGATCAAAATCTAAAAGAAGGATCAGATCAAGTTTGAATATTCTCCATAACAGCCTTGGATCGAAGAGAGGAAGATGAGCGAGGTATTTGAAGGGTACGAGAGACAGTACTGCGAGCTCTCAACCAATCTCTCCAGAAAATGTCATTCTGCGTCTCTTCTCCCCCACGGAGGTAAAAAAAAGATTCATCTTTAATCCGACCTAACGGAGTTTCTATGATTTTTCAAACCCTATTTCATCTTTACAAATCGTTTGTTTTTTACTTGTTTACGATCTGACGAGTTTCTTTATTGTTATCTGATGTTTAATGTTATCCCATTTCTTGGATTCTGGAACCATAATAATTGTTTAATCTAAAGATGACAAAGTTTCTGTTAGCTCAAAAATGATTATGTAGCTGTGTTTGGAAGAGCTCTGTAGGATCCTGGGAGTGTTGAGATATATGTATATGATGTAATCTCATTGGCTTGGACTCGATGCATAGTGTTTTTTTTTTTTTGAGAGATGAAGTAATTATTAACTCAGTTGTTTGCTTTAATTGTAATGTAATTTTTGTTGCCAGAAGAGAAGAAGGAGAAGCTTGTTGAGATCAAGTCTGGAATGGACGAAGCTGATGTCTTGGTATTTCCATTTATTTTTTTCTTAATGTCTAAAATCTTTCTCCCTCCCTCTCTTCAAAGCAATATCTACTTTTTAATTGTTAGATCCGGAAAATGGATCTTGAGGCAAGAAGTTTGCAGCCGAGTGCTAAAGCTGTGTGTCTTTCCAAACTAAGAGAGTATAAATCTGATCTGAACCAACTGAAGAAAGAATTCAAACGAGTGTCTTCCCCAGATGCTAACCAATCTACACGTGAAGAACTTATGGAATCTGGAATGGCTGATGTGCATGCGGTAAACTCCTTACAGAAACTCTTTTCTTGTGTCTTCTTAACTTTAATCTTAGAAGATGCCACTATAGTCTGTCGTTCCAGGTATCAGCTGGTCAGAGTGGGAGATTAGCAATGTCAATGGAGAGGCTTGACCAATCAAGCGACAGAATCAGGGAGAGTAGAAGACTGATGCTGGAGACAGAAGAGGTTGCCATCTCAGTTGTTGAAAACCTCAGTCAGCAACGCCAAACCCTCCTTCACGCTCACTCCAAGGTATACCATATCTAAATCAATTTACATTTTTATCAGAAATGGTTCGTTGAATAAAGCTCTAACTCTTTTTTTTTGTGATTTGGTTGTAACAGCTTCAGGGTGTGGATGATGCGATTGACAAGAGCAAGAAAGTGTTGACTGCTATGTCTAGAAGAATGACGAGGAACAAATGGATCGTTGGTTCTGTCATCGTGGCTCTCATCCTCGCCATCATCTTGATCATCTCATACAAGCTTTCTCATTGACTAATATACTCAAAATTCATCATGATTATGTGTATATAGGATGGTTGATTCATTTCCAAAGAACCGTTGTGTATTGGAGTGCAAATACTCAAAACATTTATTATATACTTCAAAGGTAGTTCTATGTCTAACGTTAAGATATTAACAACACGTGGCATGTCCTCCTCGTCGTCCTTGTGAAAACTAGATTACTTAATACTTTACTGCTTAGAGCATTGGAAAAGTTGGGATAAAAAAAAAAGTCAACAATGTATTAAGATTGATAGCTTCACCTCCAAGGGATGACGGTGCACAGTTGCTAAGGGTTCTGATAAAAGGGAGACCCACCTGGTTAGTTTTTTATGAGGTGTATTTGGGTAGTATTGGTAGGGAACTGATGATTTCTTAACTTGTTCAGGATTTTTTGACCAACGGGTATCAGAACTTGAATAATGCCAGTGCAGAAGCTGAAGGTGAGATGAAACTTGTGCTAATCTTTCTGGCGTTCTTGAGGTCTCATCTTGTTGGCAGCCTAACCGGAACGGAATGTACAAACCGAAAGAAAATGGTCCGGTTTAATGAATGCTTGGCGTTAAATTAATAACCAAGAATGAGCATGAAATCGGACATAATATCACGCGGTCTGCTTTTATACAAACCGGATTCATACCGGTTCTGAAACCTAATTAGATAAAAATCTTAAATTCACAGAACCGAGACGTGATGAAATAGATTGGACCCCGAAGAAAGTGGGAGTGAGAGAGAGAAGCCTCTCAAATTACATAACACTTAGCTTCTTCATCTCTCTTGTTCTTGGGGATCTACTGACGTTCAGCGCAGAGGATGGATGAAATGTTTCTACTGTAGATGCAATTCATTTGAGTGTGGAAGAATCAAGCCTACCTACTGAATTTGTTCCTGAGTAGAGTTTGTCCTTCTCTTCTAGAGGTTGGGTTTTTCCAGATTTGTAGATCTGAAACCAAAACAGAGAAATGTTGTGTCGGAGATTGGTAGTGGTTCCTCGCATCCACCTGAGTCCTGGAGGTATTCATTTGCCCTCTTGTTTCCTTTCCTCATGCGAACGAGCCTTGTCCGGTTGTGCCAGCAACAGTGATAGAAAGAAGATCTCTTCTTACAGAGAGAGGTTGAGCAGTGGGATTGTTGGTATTAAGAAGGATGATGCTGTTTCTCTATTCCAGTCCATGCTTATGTCTCGCCCTCTTCCTACGGTCATAGATTTCAGTAGGTTGTTTAGTGGTATTGCTAAAACGAAACAGTATGATCTTGTGTTAGCTCTCTGCAAGCAAATGGAACTGAAAGGGATTGCACATAACATCTACACTCTCAACATTACAATCAATTGCTTCTGCCGGTGTGGCAAACTCGGTTTTGCTTTTTCTGTTATGGGAAAGATTTTGAAACTTGGGTACGAGCCCGACACAGTCACATTCTCTACTTTGATTAACGGTTTATGTCTCAAGGGTCTAGTTTCCGAAGCTGTGGAGTTAGTTGATCGTATGGTAGAAATGAAGGTTATTCCAAATCTCATCATACTAAACACTCTTGTCAATGGTCTTTGTCTCCAAGATAGACTCTCTGAAGCAGTGGCTTTGATAGATCGAATGATAGCTAGTGGATGTCAACCCGATCATTTTACATATGGTCCCATTTTGAACAGAATGTGTAAGTCTGGTAACACTTCCTCGGCCTTGGATCTATTCAGAAAGATGGAAGATAGAAAGATCAAGCCTCAAGTAGTCACATACAGTATCATCATTGATAGTTTTTGCAAAGACGGGAGCTTCGACGATGCAATCAGCCTTTTCAATGAAATGGAAACCAAAGGATTCAAAGCAGATGTCATCACCTACAACTCTCTTGTAGGAGGCTTCTGTAGTGCCGGCAGATGGGATGACGGCGCACAGTTGCTAAGAGCTATGATTAATAGGGAAATCACCCCTGATGTTGTCACTTTCAATGCGTTGATTGATTGTTTTGTAAAAGAGGGAAAGCTTAACGAGGCTAGAGAATTGTACAACGAGATGATGAACAGAGGCTTAGATCCTGACACCATTACATATAATACTTTAATTTATGGATTTTGCATGGAGAACCACTTGGATGAAGCCAACGAGATGATGGACCTCATGGATAGCAAGGGGTGCAATCCTAGTATGGTGACTTACAGTATCCTTATAAATGGATACTGTAAGGCTAAACTGGTTGATGAAGGTATGAAACTCTTCCGCAAAATGTCTCTTAGAGGAATGGTTGCCAATACAGTCACTTATAGCACTCTCATCCAAGGGTTTTGTCAATCTGGGAAACTTAATGACGCCAAGGAACTCTTCCAAGAGATGGTCTCTCAAGGTGCTCATCCTGATATTGTGACTTACAGTATTTTGCTGGATGGGTTGTGTGACAATGGAGAATTAGAAGAGGCTTTGGGAATACTTGAGAAAATTCACAAGAGTAAGATGAAACTTGATATTGGTATATATACCATCATGATTCACGGGATGTGCAATGCTAGTAAGATCTATGATGCTTGGGATCTATTCTGCAGCCTACCTTCGAAAGGAGTGAAGCCCGATGTCAAAACATATACTATAATGATTGGAGGATTATGTAAGAAAGGCTTGTTGTCTGAAGCGGTTCTGCTGTTTAGAAAGATGGGAGAGGATGGGGTTGTGCCAAATAGCGGTCCATACAACACACTAATCCGAGCACATCTCCTAGGTGGTGATTTAGCAACATCAGCTAAGCTTATAGAAGAAATGAAGAGTTGTGGGTTCTCTGCAGATGTTTCCACAGTAAAAATGGTTATGGATATGTTATCGGATGGTAGATTGGAGAAAAGCTTTCTGGAGATGCTTTCGTAGAATGTTTGGTTCTTTGATAAAAAAAAAGAATGTTTGGTTCTTAGTTGCAAGAGACAGTCCCGGTTAGTATTTTATGTGTATCTGGGGTTATCAGTTGAAACTTGAAACTAAGTTTGTTTGTTACGTCGGAACACAGCTTGTCTTTAGTCTTGTATCTTTTTACCTCTTTATTTCTTCATGTGTGTAATCAAACTCTTCCTTTAAATTCACCATATTTTCCACTTTCATTGCCTAACGAAAACTGAAGCGTAGCAAATCAAGAATTCAATCTAGGCCAAGCAAGCTGTAAACTATGATATTAACATTCCGAACCAGGTCACACGGACATTGGGAACCAGGTCACACGGCTATGGTTATCCTTTGCTCGAACACTATGGTGCTTGTTGTCTCTCCTTTGTATTATTTATATTAATTTAATTTAATATATCTTAACCAAAATAAATGAAAAAATCTTACAAGATTATTATTTTAAATATACATATTATTAAATTTAAATTCAAATAAAAATAGATTTTTTTATCTTAATTTTTACATATAGTTAAGTTAAAATTTAGTCCTTGTGAAAATTAGATTACTAAATATTTCTTAGAACATTGGAAAAGTGGAGAAGAAAAAGAAAGTTGAAATCAGACACGTACTACTACTGTACTAGTACTACGAAAGCTGTACTGTAGTGATGAACATTGTCAAAAGATACATTGTTGTACCGGAAATACCAAGCGGTCTTGTTTTATACAAACCGGATTCGTCCCGGTTCTGAAACCAAGTTAGGTTTAATCTTAAATGAAATTCACAAAACCGAGACATGATAAAACAGATTCAGAGACGAAGCCTCTCAAATTACAACACTTTCCTTGTCGTCGTCTTCGTCGTGTTCTTGGCCTGGGAATCGAGATCTTCAAAACTAACGATGAAATGCTTCTGCTGTAGATGAAATTCGTTCGGTGTGAAGATGTATTTGTTGTGAAAGGCGAAGAATCATCAAAGTCAGTGAAGATGGGAGGAGAAGTCGAGTTGTTGTTGTTCTTCTTCTTCTAGGGGTGTTTCCAGATTTGGAACCAAACAAACACAATGTTTTGTCGGAGAAGATTGGTAGTTGTTCCTCCTAACCCCTTGAGTCCTTTAGGTACTCTCTCTTTTACCCTTTCTTCAAGCGAGCGAGCCTTTTCTGGTTGTGTCCCCAGCAGCGATCGAAAGATGTCTTCTTACAAAGAGAGATTGAGAAGTGGGATTGTTGGAATCAAGAAAGATGACGCTGTTTCTCTGTTTGAGTCGATGATTCGGTCTCGTCCTCTTCCTACGCTCGTTGATTTCAGCAGATTGTTTAGTGGCGTTGCTAAAACGAAACAGTATGATCTCGTGTTGTATCTCTGCAAGCAAATGGAACTGAATGGGATTGCACATAACACCTACACGCTGAGTATTGTCATCAACTGCTTCTGCCGGCTCCGGAAACTCGGTTTTGCTTTTTCTGTTATGGGAAAGATTTTGAAACTTGGGTATGAGCCCAACACAGTCACATTCTCAACATTGATTAACGGTTTATGTCTCAAGGGTCTAGTTTCCGAAGCTGTGAAGTTAGTTGATCGTATGGTTGAAATGAAGGTTATTCCAAATCTCATCATACTTAACACTCTTGTCAATGGACTCTCTCTCCAAGATAGAGTGACTGAAGCAATGGCTTTGATAGATCGAATGATGGCTAATGGATGCCAACCCGATGCATTTACCTATGGTCCGATATTGAACAGAATGTGTAAGTCAGGGAACACTTCCTCGGCCTTGGATCTATTCAGAAAGATGGAAGATAGAAAGATCAAGCTCGATGCTGCCAAATACAGTATGATTATCGATGGTCTTTGCAAAGATGGGAGCTTCGAGGATGCACTCAGCCTTTTCAATGAAATGGAAACTAAAGGTATCAAACCAAATGTCATTACCTACAACTCTCTCATAGGAGGCTTCTGTAGTGCTGGTAGATGGGATGATGGCGCACAGTTTCTGAGGGATATGATTACAAGGGAAATCACCCCCAACGTCATCACTTTCAATTCGTTGATTGATTGTTTTGTGAAAGAGGGAAAGCTTTCTGAGGCTCAAGACTTGTACAGTGAGATGATCACAAGAGGCTTGGATCCTGATATCTTTACATATAGTTCTTTGATATATGGGTTGTGCATGGAAAATCGCTTAGATGAAGCCAACGAGATGATGGACCTGATGGATAGCAAGGGGTGCTATCCTTGTATTGTGACGTTTAATATCCTTATAAATGGATATTGCAAGGCTAAACTAGTTGATGAAGGTATGAAACTCTTCCGCAAAATGTCTCTGAGAGGAGTGGTTGCCAATACAGTCACTTATAGCATTCTCATCCAAGGGTTTTGTCAATCTGGAAAACTTAATGTGGCCAAAGAACTCTTCCAAGAGATGGTCTCCCAAGGTGCTCATCCTGATATTGTGACTTATTGTATTTTGCTGGATGGCTTGTGTGACAATGGGGAATTAGAAGAGGCTTTGGGAATACTTGAAAAGATGCACAAGTGTAAGATTGATCCTGGTATTGGTATATATAATATCATCATTCACGGGATGTGCAATGCTAGTAAGATTGATGATGCTTGGGATCTATTCTGCAGCCTACCTCTCAAAGGAGTGAAGCCCAATGTTAAGACATTCACTGTAATGATTGGAGGATTGTGTAAGAAAGGCTCTCTTTCTGAAGCAAATGCGATGCTTAGAAAAATGAAGGAAGATGGGGTTGTGCCAAATAGCGGTCCATACAACACACTAATCCGAGCACATCTCCAAGGTGGTGATTTAGCAACATCAGCTAAGCTTATAGAAGAAATGAAGAGTTGCGGGTTCTCTGCAGATGCTTCCACCATAAAGATAGTTATGGATATGTTAACAGATGGTAGAATGAAGAAAAGTTTTCTGGATATACTTTCTTAGAAAATCTGCTCTTAAGTTGCAAGAGAAAAAGTCCAGATTAGTGTTTTATGAGGTGTATTTGGGTTTATTAGTGAAAATAAGTTTCTTTGTTTACATCTAAACAGAGTTTGATGTCTTAATCTTGTCCTTATTTTATCGCTTTATTTCTACATACTGATGTATTCAGTTTACCGAATATGTCTCAAGTGCATGCAATGCAAGTATGGTTTAAATGAGAAGCAAATCCATGATTCAAGCAGAGACAAAAGATACATGAAACCCGTTACTTAGGAAAGTAAGAGTCATATGAGCAAGACTGTCTTATGTCTTCTCTCTTGCAGTCTCTTGAGATCCTTACCAGCTCCCGTATTGTTCCTTTCACCATCTCCTTTGTGTTCCCTTCTGCAAACTTAAAAAAAAAGATATTGCGTTAAAATGTCAATGATTGCACAGTTCGGAACCAGTTTGATAAGTTATATAAACTATCTTCTTTTTGTAACTAAACCCCACTTGAAATGTTATATAAGAAAGATATAGATGATACATTCAGAAAAATACAAACTAACGATTACAGAAACTAAAAGATAAAAGGATGATGCTAAAAGACTGAAGACGTTAAAGCTGCACCAAAAGAGGCGTTATACCTTTGCAGAATCAATACCAAACTCAGCAGACATGTGTCATATGTGTGATTTTGAGAATGTTGTATGAATTTCAAATATATTTTTCATACTCACAAGATTGGCACGATAAAAGTTTCTGGAAAAAGAGAAAAGAAAATAAAGTAATCATCTCAAAAGATTCAAGAGGAAGAGGACAAGTCTCATAAAGCTTTCACCTTTAATAAAACGTGAATCCACCCATTATGTTGCTCTTTTTTTTTCTTCACTTTTTCAGTGATTTATTGAAGTATTCGCTCAGCTCAGGTTCAACAATGGAGGATCAATCTCTTCAGTCTCCGGTCAATCCACACTTCTTCCAGGCTCTTCTTCCCGGCTTCCACTCTCACCTCGTACTATCACTCTCTTTCGTTTCAAAAATACAACAATGTTCCACTTTGCTTAACTCTTTGTTGTTGCATGATTGGTGCAGACCATTCCTGTATCTTTCTTCTTGAAGCACCTCCAAGGAAGAAACCAGGACCACGTCAAGATTGCCAAACTGAAAACAGATGCGTCCGAAAAAACATGGACAGTGAAGATAGACGGCTCGAAACTCACCGATGGATGGGAAGGTTTTGCAGCCGCGCATGATCTCAGAATCGGTGACATGATCGTTTTCAGACACGAAGGAGAAATGGTGTTCCACGTCACAGCCATGGGACAAAGTTGCTGTGAGATTCAGTATACATCATCATCTCACAACAACATCAATGAGTCTTCTTCCTCATCAGATCATTCTCATTTTGTAGCAAAAGTCTCAGCCTCGAATCTAAAATTAGATCGACTGGTTAGATTACATTAACCTTAATAATAGTTTTACATCTGTTAATTAGCTGCTTTTAATTCAAATTTTTGTGATGGCATTGCAGTATTTACCAATGAGTTTTGCGAGGACAAACGGTCTAGACAAAATGAGCGGTAATGAAATCATTCTTCTTAACGAAAAGGGAAGATCATGGAGTTTTAAACTGAAACACGACAAGGCAGACATGCATACTTTTATCAGACCTGGTTGGAGAAGATTCTGCTTTGAAAATGAGATGGGCCATGGTCACTATACATTGAGACTGGTCCAAAAATCTGGACCACCGGTTATTAAGTTGTGCGGCCAAGTGCATAAAGGACCAGTTCCAGTAGTATCTTCATCAGTTTCTTCTTCTTGTTACGTGGGATGTGTCACTTCTAAAAGCCTGAAAACTGATAAAGTGGTGAATATACATAAATTCACACTATAGCTTCAGAGTTACTGTGTTTGAGTCGTTTATATGATTGTGGTTGGTGTTTTTTTTTTTTGCAGTATCTTGGGAAGGATTTTGTGAGTGTAAATGGTCTGGATAGAGGATGTAGTGAGATAGTTTTGAAGAATGAATGGGGAGGAAGATGGAGTTTACCTTTGAGATGCTATGAATCAGAATACCCAACTTCTGTTGGACCAGGATGGAGAACTTTCTGTCAAGTAAACGGCATCAAAGCTGGAGATTCGTTCATGTTTAAACTGGTTGGAACCGGGGACAAGCCTGTTCTCTTGTTGTGCACTAGCAAAATGCCATTTAAGTGTCCAGAAGAAAGTAGTGGTTCAGATACTAGCAGCGGTGATGATAGTAGCGAATCTCAAGAAAGTGAAGAGGAAAGTCTTGGAGATGAGAACATCTCACAGGAGTGCGTTAAGATGGAGAAAAAATGAAGAATAAGTAGAGATGCAGAGCACCAATCTAAACTCTGTTTGAGAGAAGAAGCGTTGTGGTGTGTGTGTGACTCTACTACTTGCTGTGCAGTATTGTCTTGCCACGTCAACTTTCTTTTAGCTGAATGCATTTCTTAGATTCAATTCGCTGCAGCGTGTTGACTGCATTTCTCTTGTTGTTTCTATCTACATGTCTACTCATGTAGAAAGATCTGACTTTGAATGTTTAGAAGTTCCTAAATTTTTTGAACTGAATAATCTTTTGCCCCATCAAGACAATGATGTACCTTGAGAGCAATTGAGTTGATTGTTGATAAGTGAGCACTGAATGATTTTTTTTTGTAATGATTAGTGATTTAGTGAAGTGATTCACATTTTCGTGTAAGTAAGAATAAACCAAAAGGAAGTTTTGTTGTAGTGAATTAGGCTTTGACTTTTTGACATTTCATTAGACAAGAGTATGAGGACCAAGAAAAGTTAGAATGCACAAACTCCAAATCCCAAATCACAACGTGCCCAAATCAGATTCCAACCAAGATCCATAGACCTACCGGATAAATCATCTATGTTACTACCAGAGAAGTGTGATCATGCCAGCGAACTATTAGAACATACATTGCTTGTCAGACGGAAACCTATGACATAAGAAATTCTTTAATCTTTTGTTGATGTAGCTGTTCATTTTGAGTCTAAGAGCACATATATATTATAAATGATCTGGCCTAGACCTTTGCAATAAGCAATGACAATAACATAATTTGTCAAATAAAAAAAAACGCATGAGGATTTTGATCTTGCAGGGAAGCCCCAAATAGTTTGACAAAACAGAGCCAACTAAGTCTATAGTACCACTCGACTAAGAAAGCCAAGATTTTTTCATCAAGATATCCAACAAGTAACAAAATCATATATAAAAGGAAACCGTGAATAGTTGTTCTAATTGCCTTGCTCACTAGGGTTTCCTCGCTCACCGCTGCAACAGAAGAAATGTGGCAGCTTAACTCTCCCACAACTCCTGCAAACACAAGAGTGTCACATAAAAACCAAACGTATGCATAAAATTCAGAAACTCAAAATGAGCTAAACAAAGTATATCTAAGGCCAAACAAGTCGACTCATGGTGGTACACACCAAGTTCCTCCACTCCATCAAACCCGTTACCTTTCTAGTTAAATGAATGTAGTTTCTACCAAGTGATAACAAGGACATGGCATTAAATTAGAAAGCATTA
This sequence comes from Erucastrum elatum, assembly GCA_900406325.1. Taxonomy (NCBI): domain Eukaryota; kingdom Viridiplantae; phylum Streptophyta; class Magnoliopsida; order Brassicales; family Brassicaceae; genus Erucastrum; species Erucastrum elatum. Next base: position 2,781 of record OVBX01003670.1, on the reverse strand, counting down.
TCCTAGAATAAATAACAGGCCAAAAAAATCCTTGAGAACCTCATACCAAAAGACAAACCTATGGTTGGCTAGATCAAGAAGCAAAAAAAGAGAGGGGAATCACAGTAACCTGCAACGGATGATGACAGGAACAGGCTTAAGAGCCTTAGGCCCATTTCGTATCCCTCTCTTGTGTTTAGAAACCTGTAACAACAACAGCCTTCCATTAACAACTACTATCTACCAAGGCCATTATTAAAAAAAAAAATACAAACTTTAATTTGATTCAAGTTAAGTTGTAACTCCCTAGAGTATACAAACCTTAAGGAAGCAACTTAAATTGATCTAATAAAACCCTAGATAAACCCTGAAACCGATTAAGAGACTTGTGAGAGAGTTCCCGAACCTTCTTCTTGGGCACAGCCATAAGCTCCATGGATCCACCGAAAGCAGAATCAGGCAGCCCGAACCCGAAGCTCTTCTCGTCGATCGAACCCGGTTGATTCTGATCGAACTCAGGTGAGATCAGCGGCGGAATAGCGATGGGTCGATCGATGGCGCTGTTCAAAGGCGGAGGCATTGCGGCGGCGTGGCTCAAACTTCGGGTTTGGAGGATTCGGCATGACTCAACGGCGGCGCGTTTTAGCGATGTCAGTCTCAACGCCATTGTTACAGACTCGAGAGAGTGAGAGAGATCAAACCAGGAATATAATGAACGGTCCAACGACGTCGTTTCAACAAAACCGTTTTATTAGCTCTATATCTACCAGGATAACCGACTCTAGACCGAACGTATTAGGTGATGTACCCGGTTCATAACCATGAATGAGATTTTAACCGAAACGTGGGAACGACGTCGTTTCTAGCTTGAGTCCGAAACCACCAGAATCGAGCTAACCGACTTCAGACGGAAATTATTCGGGGGTGTACCCGGTTTAATTTGTAAATGAATGAGATTTTAACCGAAACGAGCCATTTCTAAACCCTCGTCGTCGTGGCTCGTGTTTCAGATCAAGCGAAGCAAGCAAAAGCAACCATGTCGTGGATGAAAGGAGATTTACTTTCGAAAACCAGGAGGCTTGTTGGTGGACTCGCTACAAGAGAGCCTGTTTGGCTTAAAGCCATGGAAGCGTAACTCTCTCTCTCTCATTTTCTTATGAAATGATTCGTCTTGTTCCTGTTAGATACTAGCTAATTGATCAATCCTGCTATAGCGTTTCCTATTTTGGTTTCAATTGCATTAGAAAGTTGAGATCCTGCTACATACATGGTATCATTCAGGATCTTAGGTTTTAGTAGTTTCTTAGTGTTGTTGATGGTGGTGGTTTTAATGGCAGGTCACCTCCTCCTGTCTTTCCTCGCTCTAATGGGAACCTCAAGAAGATTGTTCTCCCTGAAGATCCCTATGTTCGTAGATTCGCTCGTAAGCATCCCGAAGCAAAACTCGTCGAGCCCAACAAGTAAAGTCTCCATCTTTATCTTACATTGCATCTCTTGTCTACCTGATATGGTTAGGTCAATGCCTTACTTCTTTTTAACCTTTGTCCTAATATATAAACAGTTCTGGCTTAATCTCTTGTGTCTTGCACTAGTCTAATGTGATTCTCTTCAATTCTGATTCACTGGGAGAGTTCCATTTTTCATTCACTGTGGATGTATCTTTATTATAGTGCCTTGTACTAGTACTCTCCATGTGGCTCAGAGTTTCCTGTCTTCTTTCTAGATGTATCTCTAATACTATTGCTTTATATAATGCTTCTCTATCTTCAATTCCCCATAGGGCTTCGGCGTTTATTCCAGACCCAGCACGCGTCTACGGTAGCCGGATCCTTGAACTGACCAAGAATGGCATTACTGAAGATGACGCCATGTCTGTAGCTAATGTACGTGCTTTAGACTGATTTTTGTAACTTAATGTGCACTTGGATAGATAGAAGAATCGTAATACTGTTAAACACTGGANAAAAAGGAGATGCAAACTCAAGAGAAGAAAGCACCCGCGGATCCTCCTAGCGTCCGCAGGCTAGTTAACCAGTTGAAACAGCAGAAGGATGTGTTGCTTCAGGACAAACCTGGAGGTATTGCTAATCAGGATCATTGGATCGACGAATAGATTCTCCTTTCATCCTTTTCTTTATATGCAAGTTCAGTTCTTTTTTTATTATATGATGACAAGTGTTGTTGTTATTCCCATTTGATTGTTTACATAACATTTTTCAACAAACAAGTGTTGTTATTCTCATTTGATTGTTGTTGTAATAACATATCATTGGATGATTCTTCACCATGAGGCAAGAGATTACAGAGAAAGCAAAATGGTTCTGTCTCTAGGCCAAGAAGAGTCTTCATTGGCCTCTTCTTTATTATCACTTTGGATGTTATTGCATCCTCCATTCTTATTCTTCACTCCTTCCACCACCATCTTCATCAATCTCTGACCACTTCCAGTGACCTTAGAGTAGAGACACTATCTATCTACCACAACCTCCATTGTTGGAATCTTCCTTCCCCATTTCCTCACGTCTCTCGAGTTATATATCTCTTCATAAACTCCCCAATAAGATGCTCTCAGCAACGTTTTAACATTCCCTTTTTACTTCCATCTCTTCACCCCTTCCTCCACCATATAAACTGCGTGCCTTGCGTCTACACGTCTCTCAACACCCATCTCAAGCTCTACAATCTCTTGGCTAGTAACAGACAAGATACTCTCAGGCTTGCATGATTGAATCTACTGCATTTATGATACACTAAAAATGAATCCTTGCTACTGCCAAGTTAACAGTTGTAATTGTAGTAATT
>OVBX01003669.1:0-15612 GCA_900406325.1 Erucastrum elatum | reverse complement strand
CTGATAAAACGGCATATTTATAGTCTAACCTGATTTCAAATTTATCCATACTGTTTTTTTTTTCTTCTGTTTTGTAAAGATGATCAATTTATCTACACTGTTTTAAAACTTGTACGACTATAAGTTTTACTTATAAACCGGAACATATACGACATTAATTAATTTTTTAACCGTGATAAAACGCCATATTTATAGTTTAACATGATTTCAAATTTATCCATACTGTTTTTGTTTTGTAAAAAATCAATTTATCTATAATGATCGAATATTATATATATATACATACATGCTATTGTCGGTGGTTCTAATTATTCATTATTTAGGATAATATATCACAAAAGTAATTTATAAATTACAGATATGTTTAAGAAATTCTTAATTTATTTACTTTGAGATAAAATACTAAGATGATTATAAACTACAGATATGTTTAAGAAATTCTGTTTTATCCAAAACGTAAGGGACACTTAAAAAAAATCTAGACATTTCTTTCCTTGCTGAATAATTAGAGTATGTAAATTACATTAAATACCATCTTAAATTCGTGGTCTCAAAGACAGTTAAAAATGGTCAAAACATAATGTGGATAATTCCCAAAACGCTCACTGAATGGAATTAAATAAGCGTTGAACAAGCAGTAAATCAATGAAATAACCAAAAAAAAAAAAAGATTCGAGGAAGATTTTATGTAAATTAGGAAGAGAGAATATCGTAACAAACTAAATATTGACTCCTTGACTCAAACGTCTCTCTTATCTAAATCCATTCCACCTCCTTCTCTCTCTCTATATATATATAAATACATGTGTGTATGTATCGATCCCATACAANATTGACTCCTTGACTCAAACGTCTCTCTTATCTAAATCCATTCCACCTCCTTCTCTCTCTCTCTCTATATATAAATACATGTGTATGTATCGATCCCATACATTACTACACCTTTAAACGCTCTCTCTTCTCTCTCGATTAGGTTTCCTTCTACACTTCTTCTTCTTCTTCATCAATCTCGCTCTCTCGTTTCGATTTGCAACAATGGTTGACGCTAAGCAAGTCCGCTTCATCGTCGGTGTTATCGGTACGATCATCTCATATCTGTTTTATTCGAATCCGAACAAGTTTTATAGATTACAGTGTTTATCATGGAGTCGATCGGCGATCTCTAATCCAAATACTCTGTTTGTTTTGAGGTTTTTTACGTACTCTAACGGCGGATCTCTATTTATCGAGTTTATACAATCGATTGTTAATGCAAATAGAGATTCACGACTTATTTGTGTGTGTTGAGCTTGATTCTTATTGCGGAGATCTATTCATGAATGCGTTAATGTGATTTGTAATTCTGTTTTTGAGCTCGATCGATGGATCTCTAATATGTATCGTGGCCTTCTCTTTGGTTATGCAGGGAACGTGATCTCCTTCTGTCTCTTCTTCTCGCCAGCGTAACCTCCCTTCTCTCCCNATCGATTGTTAATGCAAATAGAGATTCACGACTTATTTGTGTGTGTTGAGCTTGATTCTTATGGTGGAGATCTGTTCATGAATGCGTTAATGTGATTTGTAATTCTGTTTTTGAGTTCGATCGATGGATCTCTAATATGTATCGTGGCCTTCTCTTTGGTGATGCAGGGAACGTGATCTCCTTCTGTCTCTTCTTCTCGCCAGCGTAACCTCCCTTCTCTCTCGTCGTCTGTGAACCGTTTAGATTCTTTTATACGTTATTTGATTAATTAAATACTCGATATGTGTGTACATGCAGGCCGACCTTTTACAGGATCATTAAGAACAAGTCTGTTGAGGAGTTTCAACCTTGGCCTTACGTGGCAACGATGATGAACTGTATGCTCTGGGTTTTCTACGGACTCCCTGTTGTTCACAAGGATAGTCTCCTTGTTACCACCATTAACGGTGTCGGCATGGGGTTCGAAGCTATCTACATATCCATCTTCTTAGTCTACTGTGGTGGCAAGAAAAACTTCAGGGTATATATATAGCTTCGATCTGTCTTGATTTTAATATTTGATTGAATGTTTATTTACGGTGTTTTATTTNACCTTTTACAGGATCATTAAGAACAAGTCTGTTGAGGAGTTTCAACCTTGGCCTTACGTGGCGACGATGATGAACTGTATGCTCTGGGTTTTCTACGGTCTCCCGGTTGTTCACAAGGATAGTCTCCTGGTTACCACCATTAACGGTGTCGGCATGGGGTTCGAAGCTATCTACATATCCATCTTCTTAGTCTACTGTGGTGGCAAGAAAAACTTCAGGGTATCGCTTCATCAATCTTTAATACACCGTCTTGATTGATTTTGTTCCATTGTTATTTAAAATCGTGTTGTTTTTATATGNACCACCATTAACGGTGTCGGCATGGGGTTCGAAGCTATCTACATATCCATCTTCTTAGTCTACTGTGGTGGCAAGAAAAACTTCAGGGTATATATATAGCTTCGATCTGTCTTGATTTTAATATTTGATTGAATGTTTATTTACGGTGTTTTATTTTGTGCAGAGGAACATTGGGTTATACCTTGTGGCTGAGGTTATTGCTGTGGCTGCGATTGTTTTGATCACCCTTTTCGCTATTCAAAACGCGTTTGCCAAACAGACCTTCGTTGGTGTTATTTGTGATATCTTCAACATTGCTATGTATGGAGCTCCTTCACTTGTCATCGTAAGTTATACTCCCTCTCTCTAGCTGATCTTGCACTCATCGGTTGGGTTTTGATTAATGATATAATGTTAAATTGCTACAACACAGAAAAAAGTGATTGCTACGAGGAGTGTAGAGTACATGCCCTTTCTGCTATCTTTCGTTAGCTTCATTAACGCTGGGATTTGGACTGCCTACTCTTTGATCTACAAACTCGATCTCTACGTCCTCGTAAGTGTTTCTTTCATTATTATTGTAAATTCTGATTTTAAAATTATTATATAGATTGATATGGATTTTGTAACCTTGTGTATTTTATATTATATTGNATTGTTTTGATCACCCTTTTCGCTATTCAAAACGCGTTTGCCAAACAGACCTTCGTTGGTGTCATTTGTGATATTTTCAACATTGCTATGTATGGAGCTCCTTCACTTGTCATCGTAAGTTACTCCCTCTCTCTGTCTCTCTGTATCTGATCTTGCTCTCATTGATTGGGTTTTGAGTAATGATAGTATGTTAATTGGTTACAACACAGAAAAAAGTGATTGCTACAAGGAGTGTGGAGTACATGCCTTTTCTGTTATCTTTCGTTAGCTTCATTAACGCTGGGATTTGGACTGCCTACTCTTTGATCTACAAACTCGATCTCTACGTCCTTGTAAGTGTTTCTTTCATTATTATTGTAAATTCTGATTTTAAAATTATTATATAGATTGATATGGATTTTGTGACCTTGTGTATTTTANTTATATTATATTGTACAGATAAGCAATGGTCTTGGAACGGCCTTGTGTGCATCTCAGCTAATTGTCTATCTCATGTACCGCAACGCTACTCCGAAGGATGGGAGTAAAACGAAGCCGGAGGTTGAAATTCCAGGGACGGTCTGAGTTTCAAGTTTTCGATGTTTTGGATCTCCTCTACCATACATTTTCATACACATTTGTGTATGTATTAGGAGTTTTATCTTTTCAGCTTTTGTTTGTTTTTGGTTTTAATAACATTACTTCTTTCTCAATTGTTTAGTTTCTGGATGATTTATCTATATCAAATATTGATTTGTCAAACATCGATTTTCACTCCCGGTTGCATTTAATATTCTATATCAAATATTGATTTGTCAAACATCGATTTTCACTCCCGGTTGCATTTAATATTAAGCTTTTGTGCATGCTACTACTTCTTACTAGGACTCGACACAAATTCTGTTTGACATTTAATTATGCAAATTTCTGTCGTCTTCTGTTGACAACTAAATATACTGCCTTTTTTTTTTCTTGTTTTTTACTTAAATAATTTTAAAATCATAACTGACCCAACACCATAATAAATCAGGAAGTAGTTCTCAAATTGGTCCATCATAGAATCTGTAACATATGATTCGTAAAGAATGTTTTCTTTTTACGTATAAAGAAAGAAAATACCAAGATCCAAGACTTTAAAAACAAAATGACGCCATATTTGTAAATCCTATACGTGTGCTTGGTATATACGCACACATCCGTAGTTATCAGTTTCAACACCGTAGAAAAAAAGAAGAATGAAATGATCTATGGCCACGTAGCTAATCACATGACACGACGTTTCTTTTTCTCAGGTGTTTCGTGGACTTGAGCTTTGATTCCATACGTTCTCACTTGGAAGTTCTCAAATGCTTCAGAAACAGCTTCTACCTGTTGACACCGCAAAACCCAGCATTAATAACAAAGAAGGCAATGTGATGATAGATACTACAATTGAGTCAACATATATATGATCACACACCAATTCTGGTTTCTTGGCATATACTCTCACTATCATGTCTTGAAATGTTGTTGGTAACAAGTGACTAACTCGTTCCTCTGGTATCACAAACTTCTCTTCACTCTCGTAATCCTGTACATGAAACCCGTAAATCAAAAATAGGATTCTTTGAGATTACAGGGGACAAGAACAGAGAGACGATAGTGTTACCTTGAAGAACTTGATGCTGAATGTGAAAACATCCCACAAAAAGGAAAAGCTGGTAAGAATGTTACTGGAGCGCTAGCAGAAACAAACAATGAAGCTAAAACAGTGTTTGTTTATTTTTACCATTCAAGAGGATTTTCTCTTCCACGAGCTAAATCGATCTTCACATTGGTAACAGCGATATCCTCTTCTTTTAGTGTTAAGCTTGTATGCTTCTGTTATATTACAACTGTGATGAGTACTGTAAATAGTTTTCCTCTCACTTAGTCAAATGTTATAGATTACAAACCTGAGAACAGACGATATCTTGAGCAGTCACAGCTTTGAAATGTTCAATTTTTTCCTTGGGAACCGCATACTCGTTACAGAACTGCACGTAAACACGAAGGAAATGTTAAAACCTAATTAGGCAGAAAGTGAGGGAAAGATTCTGAATAATTACTTGGTACAGCTGCCTTCTCCGAACACGGAGGATCAGGTCTTTAGCTTCTGCAAGTTCTGGATCTGGAGCTATTTCAATGGTTTTCAGGATTGTATCGTCCAACTGCAATTGCCGAGAACAAGACTTATTCAGAACAGACCAAAAGAACTTGTTGTACAAAGGGACGGACTTTGTCTCCTGAGGAAGGAGTGTACCTTCCAGTATTCAGCTGGGTCGTCAATGTTAGTAGAAATCCCCAAGTAATCGTTGGCTTTGACCATGGCATCTACTATCATAAGCTCTATTGCCTGCAAATGAACGGGATAGAAACAAAGTGAGAAAGAGAGAAGACATAGAGAACGAACAAAGAGAATGATCATGGTACAACAATACCTTTACTTTCGGATGTGTGTAGACAGTTCGATAGAGATCAGCTCGTGTTGCAAATAACTTGTGAACGTTACGGTCTGCAAAACTCACTCGGTTTTACAAGGGAGTAGTTGAGGCAAACGCAAATACAGAATATATCAGGTGAGAAAAAAAACTCACATTCCTTAGCGCGATAGCAGATTTCGTTGTCCATGACTCTCATCGTCTCTGTCAGTCTAGAAAGTTCTGAGAATTAGCAAAGTTCCTTAGTAGAAAAGACTGAAGTGACTATAAAGTAGAATGAAGACCTTTGGAACTGAAAGTTGCATCCCAGTCCACAAGCTCGAGAATCACGAACAAGGTAGTCAAACCTATAGAACATTGCAGACAAACCAAATTAACTTCCTAGGAAAAAAGTGCAAATTTGTGCATCACCATGAGTTAAAGGAAAAACGCAGAAACTGCAGAAGTGTATATATATAGAATTACTTGTCCACATCAATCCCATTTCGACCATTCGCAACAATGTCATACAAGAAACGTTTTTCCGCGTTGCTCTGCAAAATATGTAAAGGTGAAGCGTAAGCAGTTGTCATGTTTGACTAGAGTATAGAACATGACTCCTATAAAACTTACTTTCAGCTGCGAAAATTCAGTACTCGCCAGGATCATATCCTGTTAAAGTAAGCATTCGAGAAATTTATCAGGAAAGAGAGAAATAAACCAACAGATATTTGGTTGGATATGTAAAGACTGAAAATAGTGTGACAGTTTATGTTTTTATACTAGAGAAGCAAAAGTCTTAAGAAACGATATTACCTTCACTCTTTTCAGCATTTGAGCATCAATATCAATGTTATGCGTATCAACAATATGGTCAATCATCTTTACAGACATTAATTCATGAGACCTGCATAAAAGAAATGGCGTATGAAGATCTGGACTGCAGGAGAAAAGCAACGATGGCACTGATCTTTTCAAGGAGTGTGAAACATACCACTCACAGCCACTCATGACCTTCGGGAGGAACTCACGCTCAAACATATGGCTAAAAGGCCCATGGCCAATATCATGGAGAAGTCCTATATATACAAACATATCAGAAAGTTGGATCAAGAATAATGTAGTCACTGAGCTAACATTAATTACCCGCAAGTCTCACAGTCTGAAGATCATGTTTGTCAATATCGAGCTCCATTCCCTATTTATAAAGTATAACATGTACATTACAATCTTACACCACACTTTGAACAGAATGTGACTGACTATACCAGAGGAAATCAGTAAAGATTTTTCAATACCTGGAAATTTTTTAGCCTCTGTGCAGTTTCGCCTGCAAGCCAATACACACCTAGAGAATGCTCGAACCTAGAATGCACAGCTCCCGGGTATACCATGTTTGTCACTCCTGAACAACTCAAGACTCATTACAATTAGAACTACATACTAACCTATCCTAAACAGGTTTCGCAGAGAAACATAAACAAGAGGAGGCAAGTTTAGTTGAAAACGCTAGACAACTCACCAAGCTGCTTTAGTTCACGAAGCCTGCCACAAGGAATCATATCAAAAAATCAGAATATTGTGGTTTTTAAAGCAATAACGGAAAATTCATCAAGGAAAATGAGCACAATCCAAGAAGCTCACCTCTGAAACTGCTCCGTGTCAATGAACTTCAAGCAAAGCTGCAAATCAAACTGGACTATCAGTACAGATGCCACACTGATTCAACATTTGGTATGCGATTACAAAGAGTTATGAACCGTAGTCCACTGGTTTGGAGAATCTCAAAACGCAAGCTAAATTGGGAATAGATCAACACAAGAACCTAAATATAAAGAATAACCGCATCACAGACTATACAATATACTACTGGAATAATCTACAAGCAACTTCGTTCATCAAATGTGTCCGCGACCTAAAACTCAGGCGTACATATCCTACACAAGTCAAACCTTCCGCTAAACATCAATCTCTATCAAAACGAGCTTCAAAAATCATATCGAGAAACCAACGACCAAGAATCTATCATCAAGATTCCAACTCGAACAAAAAGGAACCGCAAATTTCGCAGAAAATCTCCATACAGTTAACAGAGCGAGAGAGCGTAACAGATAGAGAAACGGAGAAAGGAGAAGAGAAGAATTACAGGATCGAGGTAGATGTTGCCGTGAACGTTGTCGTAGACATGCTTGCTGAATCGGAGCTCGTTCGTCGGAGCGCCGGCGGAGTAGACCGGCATGTTTAGGTCGTCGTTGCAATACGCTCCCATCAGTTCGGACTCGCTCGCTATATCTCCGGAGGTTGGCAGAGAAACTGAAAAATGGTAACCGTAAATTGAGAAAGCGATTTGAATTTTATGCTGCTGCAGAACCTTAAGAGAGAGAGAGAGAGGGGGATAGAATCTTTAAGACTTTTTGACGTTTATACGCTATTGATACTCTTTTATTATTCCTTTTAATTTATTAAAAATAAAACTGCAAATAGAGTCCTGAGTTTTTATTTATTTTATGAAAACAGAACGTGCTTTAAATTATTAAATTATCTAATTAAAACCTCAAATTCTCTTTTTTGACAAATAAACCAGGATCTTAACTGGATTATCACGGTTTGGATGTGGCATGTAAGCACACATTTTTAAAATTTATTTCGATTATTAATTTATTATAGAGCATGTGGTTTGTTGTGCGCATTGTTTAGGTAAATATTCGTTTGAATTAAATATAAATGATGGGCTATGTTATGCAAATTCCCTTTTCTAAGTTACCGAAATAACTAAAAAATAATAATTATAAATTTTAGTTAGAGGTGGGTTTGAGCTTTTGGTGGTGGTCGAGACGTGGGTTCATGTGACGGTTCGGAATATCCGGAAGATGAGATTGTTCTTAACCAAATAGCAATCGGTAAACTAATACCAAACCGAACCGGCTGAAAACCGGAAACAAAGTGGCAAGCGCAAATTAATAACCACGCTTTCGCAATTACTCTCCGGTCAGGTCAACCGTGACCAGAGTTGCAACTTTTGTGTGTTAGGGTTCCGATTTGACCTGCGTCAACTCAATCGGAGACGGAGAGAAAGAAGATTCGAGCATACGATCACAGCGGGAGAAGGCGGCGGAGTAATGGAAGAGCTTCCGAGCATAACCGTGAGCCAGCGCGAGCAGTTTCTGGTGGAGAACGATGTGTTTGGGATGTACAATTACTTTGACAACAGTGACATCGCTACTCAGAAATTCATGTAAGATCGATCGTCGCTTTGTGCTAGATTTGATTTTCTGCACAACTTACTGAACTTTAGTAGCGATTTAGAAGATGAATCGTACTGATGGAAAGTTGTTGATCTAGGGTGGAGATTCAGCGAGAGAAGCAGTTGGATTATCTGATGAATGGATTAAGGCAGCTAAGCCCGTCGTTTTCGTCCTTAGATGCTAAGTACGTATTTTCTCCTTGTGAAAACACGATGCCTTGTTGTGGTTGTAGGAATCAAACGTGATTGATCTGTTGTATTCATAGCTGGAATTTGAAGTTGAAAAGTTGACTGTGTAGTCATTGAGAAACTTTAGGTGTTTTGAAGTTTGCACAGATTCTTGTTAGATATTCACATGTTCAAGAGTTTGTATGTATTTTCGGATGCCAATAGATGAATTAAGTTGAATTTTTTGGTTTTGGATCTTCGAACAGTCGACCATGGGTTTGCTACTGGATCATTCATTCAATTGCTTTGCTTGGGGAGACTGTGGATGATGAATTAGAAAACAATACTATCGACTTTCTTGGACGTTGCCAGGTTAGGCTTGTGTCCAATCCAATCGTGGAAACGCTTCTGTTTTTTTAATAATTTGGTTCTTAGTTTGCGTTCACGCATTGCTTGTTCAGGGTTCTGATGGTGGATATGGTGGTGGTCCTGGCCAAGTAAGTATACGTCTGGTTCCTTGAAAATGTGTGGATCACTATAATTTCATGGAAATTTGTACTTAAAAAGGAGACTGGATTGTTTTATTCTGATAGATCTCGTTGGTGTAGTTTAAGATTTGATGCTCCTCTTAATGTTTGGTTGTAAACCTCCCAAACATGGAAGAGATAGTTAAGATGTGTAATTTTGTAGCCTTCCCTTTTCCTTCGCAGCTTCCACATCTTGCAACAAGTTATGCTGCAGTGAATACACTTGTTACTTTAGGAGGTGACCAAGCCTTTTCTTCAATTAACAGGTATTCGGTTTTCTTGATCTTCAGTTTCTTTCCAATAAGATACAACTGATATAGAAGACTTACGTGTGTTCCATAATAATATTTCAGAGAACAAATGGCTTGTTTCTTAAGACGAATGAAGGATCCAAATGGAGGTTTCAGGTTTGATTTTCTTTCTGCTTAAACTTCTAAATGGCACCACTTTTACTGGTAGCGCAAATCTTTATGCATTTTATTTCCGTTTATGTCATCTTAGCTTAAGTCGTGTTGGTTTGTCAATTGTTGCTTGTCTCTTTTCCTATTGCATGCAATTTGTTGAGACCAGATTCTGACTTCTCCCTTGATCACCAGGATGCACAATATGGGAGAAATAGATGTGCGAGCGTGCTATACTGCGGTTTCGGTGAGTTTTATCACCTTCCAGTTTCCCGTTTTCTCTTCTTGCGGGCACCAAAACCTGTTTAGGCTCAGTGAGACCAAAAACTCAGAGCCTATTTTGTTATGTTTCTTACATTAGGATATGGTTAATGGTCTAATTATTTTCACACGCGCTCAGCAGATAATTTTCAGAAAGATCATATTGAGCACTAAAAGTCTTGCAAACTATGGTTAGATTTCTCCTTGATATGTTTGACTTCTCTTCTAAAACAGATTGCAAGCATCTTGAACATTATGGATGATGAACTCACCCGAGGCTTAGGAGATTACATCTTGAGGTAGCTTTTCGTGTCACTTTTATCTCGCATGATTCAAAGCTGAATTGGTGTTTAGTAGTTGTAAGTTCATGAATATCCCTTTTACGGTTTTCTTAACTCACTTTATTTTGAGCAGTTGCCAAACTTATGAAGGTGGCATTGGAGGGGAACCTGGCTCCGAAGCTCATGGTGGGTATGGCCTCTTACTTACTTTCTTATTGTTGAAGCTTTGATCAAACTGACTTTTGCTTCTCTTCCTTGATTACGTGGTCATTCATTGTTTTCCTATAATTTATTTCCTTAGAGTGTTGTTACCTTTGCTTATTACCATATAATTTGTTGTTTAGGTACACTTACTGTGGGTTGGCTACTATGATTTTGATTAATGAAGTCGACCGCTTGGATTTAGATTCACTAATGGTAACATACAATTCCGTTTTGAGATGACTAATGAAATACCTTTTCTATTCCTCGAAAGATGAAAATTTCTTACAAATTAATTTTTCTGATGATATTAGAATTGGGTTGTACATCGACAAGGAGTAGAAATGGGATTCCAAGGTAGGACGAACAAATTGGTCGATGGTTGCTACACTTTTTGGCAGGTCAGTCTTGTATCATTCGGTATCCTTGTTTATGTTTTTACATGATTAGAGGTCCTATTCCCACATTCTCCTATACTCATCATCTTCTTTTTTTGGTTCGTGTTAAACAGGCAGCCCCTTGTGTTCTACTACAGCGATTTTTTTCAGCTCAGGATTTGGTACCTCAGGGATCATCACATATGTCACAAGGGACAGATGAAGATCACGAAGGACATGCTCATGATGAAGATGATCCCGAAGACAGTGATGAAGATGACTCTGATGAGGATAGCGATGAAGATTCAGGGAGTGGTCACCAAGTTCATCATACATCTACCTACATTAACAGGAGAATTCAACCTGTTTTTGATACCCTCGGCTTGCAAAGATATGTGCTCTTGTGCTCTAAGGTACAGTTTTTAGTTGCTTTCATTTACTTGCTTATCTGTTTTTTTTTTTTACATCCTCCGTTTCGGTTCTTAGGCAGCTGATGGTGGATTCAGAGATAAGCTGAGGAAACCCCGTGACTTCTACCACACATGTTACTGTCTAAGCGGTCTTTCCGTGGCTCAACACGCTTGGTCAAAAGACGAGGACACTCCTCCTTTGACTCGTGACATTTTGGGTGGTTACGCGAACCACCTTGAACCTGTTCACCTCCTCCACAACGTTGGCATGGATCAGTACAACGAAGCTATCGAGTTCTTCCATAGAGCAGGATGAGCCCTTCTCGTCACATAGAGCAGGATGAGCCCTTCTCGTCACATACGGGAAACTCCTAAACCTGATTGTATCCGAGAGAGTTTCTCGTTCTGTTGTAAGTGTACTTTTCAATAGAAGTTTTACTAATTTAACCTATGGAAAATTTCGATTGAGTTGTTTTAAAATCATATTACGATTCAAAGATTGTTAAAAGACTTGCATCCTTCGTTATTGTCTCAAAAGAATTATCTATATCATCATCCACAATGCTTAAAAGTGAAAAAGGTTAATGGGACTTTTTGTGTTGAAAAATAAAAAGTATAGGTTAAAAAATGCAACAAGATTAATGGGACTTTTATGTGAAAACAATAGTTTAGTTTTAAAAAAGTGAGAAGGGATAAAGTTAAGTCCCTTTATGAAAATATTTATTTAAAAAGTTCGTCTCTCTCGTCTTCTTCCCCAATTGAGTCATTTTGACCAGAGAGAGCATACTTCATCACTTCCGCTGGCGAAAATAATTGCATTTAATATTTAAAACCCCAAAAAATCAATTGAAATGGAAGAAGAAGACGAAGAAAAGACGCAGAAATCTCGGAAGCAGCAGCAACAACAAGAGAAAGAAGAAGAAGGCGACGACAAAAAACAAAGACGAGAACCAGAGATGTCTTCAAGATCATCGCTTCACTCACTACCACCAACGACCGTTGATTCACCTCCCGACTCACCAAACACCGTCTCTTCGATCCCCGACAGCCACGGATCCTCACCTCACACGGTCATCCCGACTCCTTCCGTCGCCTCCGTCGCCACGAAGAACGAGACTCCTTTTAGGGTTACCAACGCGGACTTGGCGGAGCAGAAACTCGGCGAGAGCAGGAGGCGGCTGACGCCGAGCTTCAATACCGTCCCGCGTGAATCGAAATGGACAAGTTTTGTTAGGAAGGCTTTGCTTGGGTTTAGGGTTACTGCGTTTGTGTCGTGTCTCGTTTCCTTCTCTGTTATGGTTGCTGATAGAGATAAAGGATGGGCTCGTGATTCTTTCTACAAATACAAAGAGTTCAGGTTAAAAAGTTTTTTAACTTTTATAGCTTGAAATTAACTGTTGAAGTCGTTTACTTTAAGCTAATGAAGTAATCTAATGACACTATAGTACTTTTGTCTTAGAGTACTCTCTCTACGCTGCTGCTGATATTTCTTGTAAATGTTTTCTTGAGTTGATTTATTCACGTGTGTGTGTTTTTTTTTTTTGGTTGCAGGTTCTGTTTCGCTGCGAATGTGATTGGTTTTGTCTACTCAGCTTTTATGATATGTGATCTCGTGTATCTGTTGTCTACTAGCATTCGCAGATCACGACATAACCTCCGACATTTCTTGGAATTTGCTCTTGATCAAGTATGTTGTTTCAGCCTCTGTGATTTAAACTATACTCTCTTACAAATGGTAGCGACCTGATTATGAAACCACCTTAAGCTTAAAACTTGACTTCGTCCAAGTCTAATATACGCTTCTCGCTGTAGTAGTATTGTTTCGGTGTCACCTTACCTAATCCTTTTCTCTTTCAAATACGCACGACCCAAGTCAAAAGTGACCTTATCTTTCAAGTCTTATGATATATAATAATATACCCAAATTGTTTCTGGTTTTTTTGTACATAGCTTAGTGTTCGTCTCTGTTCGATGGTATATCATTGATCGTAGTGCTCCGTTAAACTATGGTTTTAATGTTGCAGATGATAGCGTATCTTCTTGCATCGGCTTCAACTTCAGCTTCGATCCGTGTTGACGATTGGCTATCAAATTGGGGATCAGACAAGTTCCCTGACTTAGCTAGAGCATCTGTCTCCTTATCTTTCGTCTCCTTTGTCTCATTCGCCTTCTGCTCCTTGGCTTCCGGTTATGCCCTTTGCTCACTCCGCTCTATCTAATCTTTAACCAAAACAAAGCACAAGCTCCAAAACAGACTATCTCATTTTGTTTTAAGTTGCATCCTTATGTAATTGGACCCTAAAACTCTCTATCAACAAGAGGGTCCAGTTTCTTAACATTTCAAAAAGCTGAGCTTTTCTTTTATATAGCGGATGAGTTTTAGTTTACTAGAGCTCATGTTGCATTATCCGTCTCGTAAAAGATAGTTGATTCTAAAGTCGTTTTCGTTATTGTTCTATATAGAAAAGCTACATGATATATGTCTTTCAGATGATTTTAAGCCAAGTATAGACACTTTATTCTCTATACTACAAAAGTAACCATACCAGAACGTACATTGTCACGCAGTGCACGAGTCATTGTTTTGATGGCTTTCCAGCTGAATAGACACCACCAAGAGCAGGTAGTCCAGGCAGCTACTGTCGTACAATCGTACTCTTTGGTATAAGAGACTGAAGTTCGACTGATGCTCTTTATAAGTATCAATCCTTTTTGTCATTATCCAACTTTTTATATTGGCCATCACATGGCAAGCATAAGTGTAATCGGATAGTTGCTTGACCAAACCTAGGCGTTTGCAAATAAACATAACCGGACAAAGTGAAGCAAACCTAACGCAAGCAACTAAGCTAGAGTCATCAGATTATGTTCTCACATGTTTTTTTTTTGTGTAACTGGTGTTCATGTTTTTACTTGTTTTCTTTTGAATTTCAAGTGTGCGTTTTCCTTGAGCTGAGATGCGTATATACTTTGGTTATAAAATGTGTTAAGCCTGAACTTTCATATTTCAGTGTCCTGTGTACATATATGTGATCTCTTAGCTGATTTCCTGCCTATAGTTACTAGAATCAAACCTTCAAGAGATTTATTGGCGGTAGCGATAAGATACAATGTCTCCAATTAAGATAAAAGATGATCTCCTTTTGACGTTGCGAAGAGATGCAAGCTGGATTTGTGTCCTCGATAGTCATTAAGATTGACTAGAAGGATGAAAAGTAATACCGATTCATAAGTTTTTTGAGAAAGGGCTTATACTATTAGATTAGTAATATCAGCAACGCCAATTCCATTCGTCAATCATTCAACCATCTAATGCGTTTTGCTTTTACCTTTTTTTAACTTTTAACTTTGCATTTTGGTTGTATCACTGCTACCGTAAAAGTTAAAAGAATTTACAGCGAACACTTCTTTTTAATACAATTTATCAACTACCACTGCAACCAAAGAAACAAAAAAAAAAATGAGTGGATGGTAAAACCTTTAGAACTTAATGTGCAATTATTAAAATCTGCAGTACATTTGTTTTATTCTTCAACTTATTAGTTTAAGAGAAATTGGACTGTACAACCNGAAATTGGGCTGTACAACCATCAAACAAAAGATAATTAGTTTACTATCTAAAACCCCTAAAAAATCAATATATACTGTGCACAATATACATAATTGCCATATTGTCCTTCAATTATGACTTGTGTGACCTGCTGAGAATTAAATAAATATTCAATAAACCATATAATAATTTGTGGCCATCATTAATACACATTTTCTCTTCTTCTTCTTCCTCTTTTCACCACATCTTTGTTTCTTCTTCCTACGTACAATACACACCAGTTTATCTCAAACACATGAAAAAATAAATATTCTGGGCGTACTAAATTGAATTTGGAAGAGAAGATGACACCGTAGAGAATGAGGTGACATCGCGTTTACTCTATTTTTATTTTTGTTTCTATACTTGTTTCTGTTTTTATTTTTATATTGTGTTTATGTTTCTGTTCTTATACTTTATTTGTTTTTGTTCTGTTTTTGTTTATGTTTTAGTGATTCAATGATGAATAATTACGATGGAGGACGGTAGAAGCGTTTATGTGTCGAAGAAAGAAAAAGAGATTAAAATGATCTTTATATAGTGGTTTAGAATAACGCCGATGAACGAAATGAAGGTGTATCAGTACGTTTGAAAAAAAGAAGAACTGAAGAAGATGAACTCGCATTCTATACTATATTCTGTGAACGAAATAGTATACTATTTGTTTTGTAATGTAGCTATTTATGTAAAGTTGTCATATTATTTGAGACATATTTATATATTATTTCGTAAAAATATAATAATCTGATGA
>OVBX01003668.1:0-16276 GCA_900406325.1 Erucastrum elatum | reverse complement strand
TGGGTTTCTTGAGCAGTGGAAATGGCAGCTTCCAAAACAGTTTTACAAAGCCTTGAGTGGCGGGTTTGAAACTGATGTGGACATTTCAAAGTTTTATACCGGACTAGAAGATGCGGCAGTAATCAGATTTTCTGCATCGAATCATGGTCATATTGAAAATTCTTTTGCTGATTTTTATGCTTACGAGGTGTTGGTTTTTCAAATGATCCTGTTGTAATCAATCCTTCTTGGTGCAATGATTGGTTATATCATATGTTATGTATTTATGTATAAGCTCTAATAAATATTTATAACTGATTTACATACTCTTTTGAGGTGTTTATTACAATTTAACAGTCTAATTTTATATTTTAATAAAAATATTAATAATGGTTTATATGTTCAATGTTTAAAAACGTTATAAAAACATTCTTCTTGTCTTTTCTTGCTCTATAAAATCTTCTAAATTGATTTAAAAACATTTATAAATTGATTTATAAACTCTTATAAATTGTTATGAAGATAAGAAAATTCTTATAATCTTTTGAATAAACCCTTATAAATATTTATAAACCCTTATAAATATTTATAAACTCTTATAAACCCCATTAAAACCTTTTATAAACCCTTAAATATCTTATATGATTCTTTTATAAACTTATTTAAACCTTTTATAAACTCTTATAAATTCTATGTAAAATTTTTATAAACATTTTTAAACCCTTTCGGCTTAAAGCGCAACACTTTGATACACAAAATTAAATTCATAAAACTAAAGAACAAGTGCAGAATTTTTAAAGAGATGATAAGACGTGGCAGATTCTGAGGCACATGCGGACAGTAAGCAAAGCTCCACCGCTTCATAAATTTTACATACTTTTATAAATTGTTTTATAATCTTTTATAATGGTGTATAAATTTTATAAATTATTTTTATAAACCCTTATAATCATTTACATACCTTTATAAACCCTTATAAATTATTATACAAACCATCATAAATTGTTTTATAAGGCTTTCTAAATAGTTATAGTCTCTTTAGTTGATTTATAAACGTATATAACTCTTACAATACCCCTTATAAATCGAATATAAACTTTCATAAAGTTTTTATAAACCCTTATTAGTTTAGTTTTTAATAAGGGGTTTATAAGCCATTATAAATCAATTTATTCTTTATTAATTTATAACCTATACAACCCTTATTAATTTATTCTTTATTAATTTATTATTTAATAAGGGTTTATTCTTTAATTTATGAAATATTTATAAGCCATTATAAATCAATTTATAAACCTTTATAATTTACTGCATAAACACTTATCATTCAGTTGACAAAAAATTCACAAAAAGAATAATTATAAACTCTTATAAATAAGTTAGAAACTTTCATAAATGATTTTTTAGTTCCTTATACTCATCCTTTCTAGCATTCCTCACATGAATTCTCAAGTTACACACATTTATATATTTTTTATAGATTTATAGATATATGCGATCAACTTTAGTTAAAATTTTTTTTTATAAAGACTTATAAATCGTTTTATAGACCTTTATAAACCCTAAAAAATTATTTTATCAACTCTTATAACTTGTTTAATACGTCTTTCTAAATGATTACAGACTCTTATTAATGATTTAAGAGATTTTCTAAGTGATTCATAAACCAATAAACTTTATGAATTGTATACATACCCCTTATAAATAGTTATAAACTTTCATAACGTTTTTATAAACAGTTATAAATGGTTTATAAACTTATTAATTGCTTTATAGACCTTTATAAACTATTATTAATGAATTTATATACTCTTACTAGGGGTTTGCCCGCCCTACAGGCGGGTTGTCTTATTTTTTTTTTCAAATTAAGTTTATATTTATGTTCTCTATATATGTTCTCTATAATGTTTTTCAGTTGTTTGGTCCTTAGGAATGGTTAGTTGTTTTTTTAGAACTATGGTTTTTTCATTTAACAGTACGTGTAATAGAAACTGATTTTGGATTTTCCGTGATTTTTTTGTTTGTTTTATGTACACATAAGTTGGGTGGTTGTTTTTATTTCTCAGTTATATGTGGCGATGGTGTTGGTGCTTTTATGCATTCTGATGTTTACGTTTATAAATTCTAGTTGTGTAGTTTTTTAGGGGGGAAATATTGTTGTGTATGTTATACTATCTGCATGTAATTGGTTATGGATTTACACTTTTTAATTATTTTATGTGAAAGTAATTACTGAATTTTAAACATGTATATGTAGTTTGGAAATTTTTTTTAAAAACAAAGAAATTGACACACAATTTAAGGATATAATAAAAATCATTTTATTATTTATTATCTCTTCTGTAAAATCAAATTACAGATAGCGTTGAGTATAAACTCATGAAGCAGGAAAATAGAGAGATTGGTGGATTTGATCCCTTCTCCAGAAGGGGACAGCAAACCACTTATTAGCTAGGATTGGAAATTTTTTAAAAAAAACAGCGACTAATAATATGGGTATTGTTTTGTCTCTCACTGTTAGACATTCCGTCTATATAATGTAAACAAATTTTGTTATTTGCTTATAATAGAAGCATGTGTCACACCTCTCGTGAACGTTGTCTCGGTGGCATGTTATGGTAGCCCTGGTGTTGACGTAAGTTGTCATGTAAGACGGAAGTTGAGTCACTTTGACTCCATGGAGGGAACGTTTGACCCTTCTCCAGCAGTTGTCTACTCTCACCTTGTTCTCCCTCCATCCAAGGGAGTCAATCATTTTTTTTCCGATAGCTGGCTCTCCACTACATAACAGTATTATACCGTAAAGGTAAGTTGCGTTATCGTACGAACCTTCCGCAGCTATCTGTAGATGTGGCAGGCCCCCATGAATGTTTTCGTGTTGAAAGTATACTTGTATCCCACGTATGTAGTGAGCTTGCAAGTTTCCGCTTGCGAGGCATCGGTCCATAAGATCTTTATACCTTTTTAACGCAGCGAGCGGGTGAACGGTGAGCTTGTGAATGTTAAGATTCCTATAGACAATAGGGACAGAGGATGATACGGCTAGGGGAGGGATTGCTGCCATGAGATTTCGCACCGACTTCCTCGAGTGCTTTGCTACACGTGTAATTATTTCAGTTTGGAGATCGGTTGGTAGGTGTTCGAGAGGGGAGGGTTTTCTGGACCGGGCCATTGTTAGTTTTTTGAAAAAGGGGGCCATTGTTATTTTCTGAGTGTTTCCTTTCTTTGCATATTTGTTAGCAGGAGACTCGTATTTTATATGAATAGAGGAGGGTTTGGTTTGAGCGTAACGGATGGATTTTTGATTTTTATAAAAGAATTTTTTTAAATGATTGCATTAAGGCGATCGTTTGAATGCTTGATTTGTGCGTAATATTTTTTTTGGAAAGTGTATGTATTTGATGTTTTCTTGTATGACTTAACTCGCCAGGGATTGTGATTTCGTTTATATGTATTTTAATTTAAATTTTAGTTGGGTGTTCAATTTCCTATATTTTGAAACTGTTCAAATATTTGCATTTGATGATTTTATTTATTGTTTATTTGGGTCGTTTGAATTTAAAATCTTTGCTTGTTTTTAAATAATTAGAGCGGATTGGAGAATCGGGTTTACATTCACATAATCTTACTTACGTCCGAATTTGTGTTCCTTGTTGTTTTTTTTTGTGAAGGTATGAACGGATTGGTTGCGCGTTTGATTATTTCCGATAAATCATATTTAGCTCAAATATTGCTTGGGCCTCAAGTATTTGATTTATATATTTTGGTTGAATTGTGGAATGTGGTACACTCAAGTATATGTTGGTGTCAGTAGCCTAAACAGATTTGGACTAAGGAATGCACCATGAACGTTCCTATGAAGTTAATATTCTTCATAAACATGTCATGCAGTCTCATTATTATGACATGGTTCCATGTGATAGGGAGGATCATGTTCCTATCTTCTAAATGAAATCATGCTTTTCGTTGGGCGTAACGATGATTTTATTTGACACTTGGGCAACCAAAACATTAACAAAATTGTTAGCCCGTTGTATATGTCTGATTCACGTGTGTGAAATTCGCTTTTTAAACCACAGTGTTAATTACTAAGGAAGTTGTCAAGTAAAGTTTGTAAATGAATGATATTATTGTATGGAATAAAAAGATAATGATAATCATAAAGAGTAATGGTGGAGGCGAGAGCCACTTGATAAAAAAATCTAAACGTAAATGAAGAACAGAAATTGAAAAAGATAAATTTAAAAAAAAAAACAAAAACACAGTACGATGAAGTAAAGATAGAGAATCTTTGACAGTATGCCCGTGTCCTTTCCTTTTGGCATCAGTTTTGTGGTTCACTGGATGAATGCGATGAATTTGCTCATTTGTTTGAAGTTGTAACATCTTCGACAGCGGGTGTCTAGGTCGTTGCGGTGACAGTTTATGGGAGGCTCGTTCAATGCCAGATTTGTTCCGTACTCATCCTCCATGATGACGGTGACGTTTCTTAAGGATATCTGGATTTCTTTCCAGCATTGATCAGCTCGACGCTTGCTTGCCTCCCAACCAAGGGAACGTAAAATCATTCTCCCCCGGTATCGTTTTCCTGTGAGTAACATTCGTATCCCGTACAAATATGTTCCATTGTCGTAGTTACCTTCAGACGATTTTTTAAGGTGGAACAGCCCCATTGCCTTGCTCTGCTGGACGAAGTAGAGCTTGATTCCTTCTATGAAATGGGCAGCAGGATTGGCAGAGCTTAGGCATTTTGTCATAAGCTGGTAGTGGCCTTCATACGTGGTGAGGGGGTTCATTGCTAGGGGCCTGAGGTTGAGCTTTCTGAACACTCGGTCATCTTGAACAGCAGCCGAGAGTGTTCGCGACAGCAGGAGGCACTCACTGATATCTTCGCGTGAAGAAGCGGCAACTCGTGAAAGTATTTCCCCGAGTATATCCTGGGGCAGTGATTCTAAGAGTGAGAGGTTGCTGGGGTTTGCCATGATCTCAAAGGCAATGTGGTTTTTTTGTTCCCTACTATTATCGTAGTTTTATAGTCGAGCATTTTTTCGAATTTCTCCTAAACGTCGGGACGTAAATTAAGTGTCTTTTTCCTGATTAAGATTTGAATGTTCTGACTATTTGCCTGATTATACGCATTTGCTTGATATTCCTGATTTGGAATAAATTGTCCGAAGATAGCGTTTCTTTATTGTTGTGATTTGATTTAGGGACGGTTTGGTTATTCAATATTCCTTTAGTTGTGCTTTGTTTTATTGAGCAAAGAAGAGGAATATTGGGAGGTTTTTTGTCTTTTTAGAATGAAAAAAAAGTTTAGCTAGTATGATAGTATCACTCAGTTGTTTTCCGAATTTTCTATAGTGGTACAAACCATTAATTTATTCACGGTCGTGAAATATAACAATCGATACAAAACATGGAATAGAAGGAAGTTATGACACAACAGTAACTCTGAAAACCACTCGGTTGTGCATCTTTATGCATTGTGGACGTGTTTCCTCAGGTTTTTCTAATGCATAATTGATTTGTCTGTAAAATCACTCAGGTTTGTCTGATTTGCTTGCATTATTTATGGGCTTTGATTTTGGTATGCTTGAATATGTATTTCCTTTTCTTCACATGTGTCTAATGAAAGAGGTATCGTATTCTGGAACTGTTTTTTTTTCTCATTCTTACTTTCTAAGTGTTGTTAGGGTCGTGTTTTTCAAATAAAAAGGAGCTCAAACTACAGTTGGCTTTGGAGGCAAATCTAAAATTATTAGAGAATCGTGAAACAGAAGTAAGTGAGGACACTGATAATTAGTGTTGGAGGAAGAAGCTATTAGATATTGGTAAAGAGATGAATCAGTTAAAATTCGCTGCTTTAGGGATAAATGTATAATCACTGACATGAAATTCGCAGAGAAACATGAAACAGAAGTAAGTGAGGACACTGATATTGTTGTCGTCGTATCAGTATATAGGTTGTTAGAGATGTAAAGGGCCATGTTTGTAATAGCTAAATGTTTCTGGAACCTGGTAGACAAAGATGTTGTTAAAAAAGTCTGGAACATCTGGTCATTTGAACACTTGAGAATGTGAAAATTGGAAACGTATGTTAATTTAAAAACAGAGTAATTAAAATATAAAACAGCATCGTCTGAAGACCTTCAGCATCTGAACTTGTAGGTGCAAGGTAAGGGATTCTACGCCATTCCTGGAAAGAATGAGGATGAAGATTAGGACGCAAGACAATGCTTTTAGGTAGAAGTATATTTATCAGATTTGGTTTGAATTTACTTACTTATCTTAAGATTAGTGAATATCTCTCTGTAGACAATATTAGTCACAACGTTCTTCTTTGTCGTGCCTTCACTGTCATCAAGTATTTTCAATCCTTCTGGAGACGTAACGCGCGAGAAAGCAACATACAACTGGCCATGACTAAAAACTGGTCTTGGAAGGTAGAGTGCCACCTGCTTCAGACGCTGTCCCTGACTCTTATTTATTGTCATAGCATAACACAATCTTATTGGGTATTGCCTCCTGCGAAAAGTGAAAGGATGTATACTGTCGGTTGGGGATAACTGTATCCTTGGGATCAGAACTCTATCTCCAACATGAGTCCCTGTTAGAAGCTCAGCTTCCAGAACTCTGTGTCCCAACCGTGAAATAACCATCCGTGTCCCATTGCATAGCCCATTATACTGATCCAGATTGCGCAACATCATCACGGGGGCACCAACCTTTAGACATAGTTTATGCTGCGGCAAACCTTGAAACTCCAGCGAGTTTAAGTACTCTTGAGTGTAATTGTTCGTCCAATCCTCCTCTGGTGTGCTCTCAAAAGCAACACTATCTGAACTCAAGTACTCTTTCTCTGCTGTTGGGACCTTAGACAAAAGGTAAGAGTTGATCTCATTGGCACTGGCGTTAGTTGGTGCTAAGATAGCTCTCTCTGTTAAATAGCTTCGGTTCAAATAGTTTTTAACAAATTCTGGATAAGCAGCGTCTGAAACAGCCTGGTGGGGGCAATCAGAGCTTGGGATCATGAATTCTTCTCCGATTAGAACCTTGTCACCCTCGTCTCCACATCTACCCTCTGTAGCCACTGCTGGCGCCGTTCCATTACCAACTTCGAGTATCCACTTTGCAAATTCTTTGTCGGCTTGGCTCAATCTCATGTTGATGGTTAAATTGTGGACTTCAGCATAGGGCCAGAGGTACGACTGACTGATTGAAGCCTTGACTGTGTCATGCCTAGATCCCTGAGTTATAACAGGCAATATCTGTCTGAAATCACCGCCGAGAAGAACTGTCTTTCCACCGAAAGGTTTATTAGCAGCTGCTGGATCTTCCATAGCTTGGAGGTCTCTAAGTGTGCGGTCCAGCGTTTCAAAAGCCTGACGATGAGCCATAGGTGCCTCGTCCCATATAATCAAGTCTGTTTTGGAGATTATATTTGCTAACATTGTACCATATTTAATCTCACACATCGATGTCTCGCTCAAAGTGAGTGGTAACTTGAAGCGAGAGTGTGCCGTTCTTCCTCCTGGTAATAACAATGCTGCAATCCCAGCTGATGCCACAGGAATTACCACTTTCCCCACTGATTGGAGTTTTGCGATAATAGTTCTGTATAAGTAAGTCTTACCGGTCCCTCCAGCCCCATAAACAAAGAACAACTGCCCTGCTTTGTTGTTTACAGATTCAAGGATCGAGCTGTAGGCGCTTTTCTGTTCTTCATTCATGGTTCTAAAAAGTTTATCATGCTCTGCAGCTTCTTTCACAGTGTCATAGTTTAACTCATGCCGAAGAACTGTGTTTGATATCTCTTGAAGAACGCTGGGGTTTGGCTTCAGCATAGCAGGGAAATCAGCGAGTGATTTATCATTCTCTTTGAGAAGTCTTTCTATCTCCATCAATGTATACTGCTTTAACTCCTCTTCCTGTAGGATCAAACCCGGGAAGTGGAATTCACTCTGTTTCATGTATAAAATATCTTCAGCCAATATATTCCACACATGATCCCAAAGCTTCCGTGGGTTTCCAACTTCACAGTAGATCAAAATTGTGATGAATAACCTCCTTAGCTGACGACCTGTTGCCCAGAAGATTCCTTATCGTCATCTAGTAGACCAAGCGCATAGCACGCATCCCGGTACTCCTCAAATGTGGAGCTGCCTACAGTGGCGAGATGCTCGAAACCGAGGGCCCCTTTAACCACGTTAACGATGATTCTAAGGTAGTATAAGTCCCCTGAAGCTGGATGGACGTAGGGGAGGCGGCCTATAGCTGTACCCTGTTTCCTGGGTGTCCATTCCTTTATGTCACTGTGGTACACAAATCGAGATGGAAACTGAACATACGTTAACTCCCTCGCCTCTTCATACTTGGCGTTTGCTGCAAAATATGCGGTGAGCATTGTTTTCTCGACATCATCTCTTGCGACAACTTCCTCTAAACTCTTAGTTGGATCGATTAAAACCCTGTGCTTCCCTGGAAGATGAAGTTCTAGTCTCATGACCGAAGGCTGGTTGTGGTGGATGTGGAAAGAGAAGAGCCTCCATGAGGCTTCACATGCTGAAATATAACGGCACTCCTGAAACCTGTCTATCTCATCACGTTCAAGGTGCTGTTTCTTTTTCTCAATTTCTTCTTTGCTCTTTCCCTTCTCCTGAAGCAGTAGCAGTGCTCGGTCCACCCCTTTAGTTATGTACTTGAAGAGATATTTTATAGCACTGGTCTTGCAGTACCACTCGACATTGATATGGGCTTGATATTTCTTGAGGAGTGCAAGGTTATTTGGGACCACGTATTGATTGTCTAGCTCCACAGATCCTTTCAAAACGTGTGCGCTGCTATTAAAACGCCTTCTGTAAACAACAAAGCCAGACTTATCGATCTTTGTGTTGTTTGCATAGGGTTTCGGGTACTTCTTTGTGCACTCGCCTTTCTCCATACATGGTGATTGGGGTCGTAATTTTCCACACGGCCCGTGAACCATGTGCCTCTGAACCAACTCGAAGCCCTCTCTGTCTGTTTCTCTGTCTGGGAGCTCAGCTGATATGTACTGATCAACATCTGCAGGGGTAGCCTCTCCTCTAAAACCTTCGACCCACAGAAGAATATGGGCGTGGGGCAGTCCCCGTTTTTGAAACTCTATCGTGTATACCACTGCAAACCAAAAATGTAAAATTGTGAAAGTTAGTAAATTATTTAGTTTTGAATAAGAATTAGCTTTGAAAATACCTGCAATCGTCTTGGGAAAGAAGACACCTTTCTTGAAGTCTGACATCATCTCGTCCAGCTTGAGCTTAAAAACCCTGCATTCAAGGTCTGGTCTGTCGTTCGGTGAGGCACCCCCATAAGTGTCGAGGTGCTCTTTCAGTTCAACCCAATTTGGGTTTGCTGTGTATGTGATGAAAAAGGTTGGATTACCATAAAAACGACATATAGCCATGGCATCTTGATATTTCTCAGACATATATCGGGGTCCCGCAGTGAATGAAGAAGGCAAGATGACTTTTCTCCCTATGTGCGCAGCATCCGTGTCTCCGCTGCCCAAGGCGTCGCAGATGTTTGTGTATAACTCAGCCCTCAGTTTTTTCTGGTTTAGTCTGATAAAGCGAAGTCTCTCTTGCTCTGTTGCAGTGTAGACATCTACAATATACTGATGTAGTAGCCTTCCTGACTTGATGATAGTCATACCCTCAGATGGCCTAGTTTGGATTTGATGAGCATAATACTCTCTCATTGTCATGCATTCTCTTTTTACTTTAGAGGTTCCAGAGACATCGTAGGGTATTTTCTCGTCATATCCGTTTTCCCCATACGGAAAGAGTAATGGGTACTGAAGGCTCATGATCAGAGGATGTAAATCGCTTATCCTCTGTAGCTTTGATGACTTGTACTCTAGCACAATGTCTTTTCCTGCAGTTTCTGAATTGAAATCACCAAGAATGAGGCCACCAATCTCTCCAGCCGTTGGTAAGTCATATTGCCTTCCTCTGTTCTTCGGATTAACTAAAGTGATGGTGAATTCAACCGCATCACCGGATAAGAGACGATCTCTTGCATGTCGGAAAGTCTTGGCGAGGTCATTATTCTCATCCAGCATCTTGATTAAATCAGCAATCAAACCGTCATCTATCTCCACAGAAGATGTGCCTTTGCTGAAAGCCTTCTTTCTGTTAGCTATCTCGTTCTCTGTGTCCACTATATACATCTGCTGATACTGTGGAGCATTGCCTTCAGGTGGGAGGAGAGAGCCAATCCTGTGGTGAGTTTGTCCATGTAGCCTGAATGCAAAGGGTCCAGGAGTGCCTGTAACAGTGTGATCAATCTGCCCACCCATTGATGTGAATGACAACATCCCATTAGCAACTCGGATCTGGAGCATAAAACTGGGTCTCTCGAGCAGCTCTTTCAAAGGTGAAGGTGGTTGACGTCTAGGTGGTAGCTTGACACGTCCTTGTTGGCAGCATATGCTAAACATCCTTGGAGAGTTCCGTGTCTCCTGCACCACAGCCTCACCAACCCAGACAACGGCTTGACAAGCAGAGCATTTTACCAACTCCCACTTATTAACATCTGGTTTTCGTCTCCTCACTGTTACGGTAAGTTTTTTGTTAGCCACAATTTTACTGAATTATTTGTCTCAGGATAACGTAAATTTATTATACCTTGACGGCTTCCAGTCGGAGTTGAAGTTGCTGGTGCCGAAAAATAAAAGCTGATCAGATGTCATGATTTTAAGTGGAAAATTCTGAAAATAATTAGTATTTGCTTAGCTTGCCTTGCTGTCTCAATTTGTTACGCTTACTTCTTCGAATTTGCAGTCTCCTCTGTCTTGCCAGTCTTCCATTAACCCCTATGATGAATTAAAAAGAGTTGTTACGTTTGTGAAAAACATGAGGGAGAAGAATAGGATTAGATAATAGGAGTACATATAATTTACCATCAGATAGTTGGCCGACTAAGAGGCCTGGTTGGAGTGATAGCTGATGCTCATCGAACCAAGGTCTCTCCAGATCAGGTGCTGCACGAACCGAGTGTAAAGAACTTGATCCAGTCAAAATACTTATTTGAGAAGAGATGTGAGAAGTTTGTTGAGTACTCACCAATTTTTTTCTTGTGGCTTTTTTTGACAGTAGTCGAGGAAGACGCTGTAGAAGCTTCAGAAACATTAAGGTTTTTCCGAGGTCTCCCTCTTTTAGCAGTGCCTTTAACTTCAGCTTCAGTCTTCACCATGTTTTCTGCAAACGTTGTTCGTTGAGCTATCGTATAGAGAGAGTTAGCAGTAGAACAGTAGGAAGGAATGATATGAGGCTACGTCTGTAACGGTTGTCTTTTCATATCACTCTGCAGTTGCACTGTCAGTTTATCTTCATTTGGGAGTCCTACAGACAAAAGCATCAATTCCTTAACATATGTTTTAACAACATCAGAGGCCAGCTTATATTGTTTCACCATAAATCAAATTTATGTATTATTGTTTAAAAATTAGTTTAAGGTCATACCTACGACTATGAATTGACCACGAATGGTATTGTTCTCTCATAACATGAACGATAAATGTCATTAACAATTCATCCACTGTTTTTGGAAACAAATTTTACGTACTCCATAGATTTTAAAATTCAACCCAAAAGTAACTAACTTATTAGGAAAAAAAATGAAGACACATTGACTGCCGTAAATTTTTTTCAACGTTTTCTATAGTGTCACAAACTCTCAGGAACCTCTCTGTTTCTACCATAAAAGAAACTGGAAAGGAAAGCTATTTGGGAGGTGTATGTTCGAGGTCAACCGTGCGTGAAACTTGTATTCTCGACAGGTGTCTTGTTACTTGCAAAGCACGAAAGTACTATCTTCTTGGAAATTAATATATATTCATGTTTATTTATGTGAAAAGAGTTTTTGTACTAAACTATAGTATTATCTTTTTCTAATAATGTACTGGTTAGTTTGGGGGAAAAATAGAATTTGTATTAAAATGTAATAAGAGGTGAAACCAATGGAATACATATGGTAATTGTCTCTCGTTTATTTGTGGTGGTCTTTCAAAAATTCTACAAATATCCAAACGTGATAGGTAAAAGATTTAAGTTGTTGCTAAAAGAAGGATGGAAGAAGAGCAGACACAAGCTTATTAAAAAAACAACCACATCGATTTAAAACTGAGAAAAAGTTCACAACCAAATGCAAAAAGACAAAAGCATGAAAGATTACTTTAAAAGAGAAAGGGAAATAGTTCTAGACGGTAAATGAAAATGATAAGCATTATTGAAATCAGAAGCAGATGTGGTTGTTCAAGCTGGAAAGGTGGACTCATCCCACTCGAGCCTTCTTCGTGCCAGTCTCCTCGACGTGATCCTGGTCCTTGGCCGGTGGTGGACGTTTAACGACGGAAGTAGCAGGTGCTTCTGGCATGTCTGATCCAGAGGAGGAGGGCTGAACGTTGACATCTGTTGCCTGACCCTCATTCTTAGGAAGTACATCATCGGGAGCATTTGCACCTTCCTATAAATAATTAAACAAAGGCAAAGATTAAATAATGATGCAACCGGGAGAATATAAGATTTAACAACAAAATTAAAACACACGGTTACCACAAAGGCGGGCATGGGGGCGAGCACGCGTTCCGGATAGATGCGAGAGATGGTGAAGGTTTGGTGTTTCGAGGAGAAATTGTAATCATTCAATTTCAGCTGGAAAGTGTAGGTGTTTCCAACAATCTCAGCAAGGGACCGAGGAAGATCCGTATCAACCTGAGCATCAACACCTATCCCCTGCATAGCATGAGACATTGTGCTTCTGAGTTTTCTTATCAATAGCAATTTCAAAAAATAGTAGAAAGGTGGTGATGGAAGGTCATACCACAATCTGAGCAGCCTCAGAAGCTTGGATGTTTGTCAGTTTAGCCATCTCCATATCAAAGCCTAGGAAAGATGCGGTGTCAGTGTGGTCAGAGACAGACAACATGACTCGGTACCTATTTCATAAAACGTTAGTGACCGCAATTAATTTTTGTTAATTTCTAATAACCATAATACAAACAACAAAGATCTCCCTAACCTGAGTGCAGCAAGAGCATTGGGTTCGTTACATGAAACACATGTGAAGGAAGATATCTCCCGGACAAGTTTTTTGGAACACCCGGAGCAGCCAATATAACACCAACCGTCATCTTGCTGGATAGCAGTAACCTTAGCGGTGCAAAGAAACTCAATTATCTGTGAGTTTTTGAAGATGCAGGCACGTCATACGAAGAAACTCAGTATCTCCATATATTTAAATTTGGCAGAATCTAGATATTAGTAAGGAAACCTCACCTGAGAATCAGCGGTGTTAATGAACTTGTTGAGCTCAGAGATGGTCATTGGTTCAATCTTCTGTGCATGAACAACCTTCGAAGTAGGTGCACCTATAGCTGTCCCATGACCTGGCAAGCTGTGATGAGAAGCAAACAAAGACAATGACGAAATCATTAAAACCAACACTTACAGTACTTGCAATGACATAATTAATTTACTAAATCTGAGAAGAGTTAATAGACGAACGTGTCAAACAATTCTTTCCCAGCGGCTGTCTCAGAGTCAAAGTAAAGATGAGTGCTGGAAGTAGCATTCAGAAACAAACGGCCTGGTGAAAAATACAGTGAAAAACAATGAGGATTAAAGGCACAGAGAAATAGATACTATATGCATGCATGAAACATACGGGTGAACTAAACGAAATCAAACACACAAAAAACGCATACCACCAACAATCTTAGGATTAACGCCTGTAACAATTATGACTTTGGGCTCTCTCCCATAGCTGTCAAATTTGGAATGAAATGCAAGAGCCATGGAGTCAAACATACTCACACAAACGTTTTCACCGCTGCGGAGGAAAAAAACAGGAAATTAATAGAAGATATACAGTAGAGGAGGCCATGTTAAAAAAAAACCGTAGATAGGAATAACATAAAAGACCTTTCAATACGCAGGGTTAGCATGACACGCTGGCTCCAGCCAAACGGTCCGTGATGGTGCTCCTGATTGCACTCAACTCACCAATTATGTCTGATAAATATTTACAGGAACCAGGTTATAAAATGCTATTAAAAAAACTTCCATAATATAACCAACCAAACTGATGTTGAAAAAAAAAAATACATACCGGGAAGCTGTTTGCCAGTGTTTGCTAGCTCAAGAATCTGGGAATATGGCATGAATCTGAAAACCTCAGTGGGTATGGGCCTGACAGAAGCCGGGATCTTCTCAAGCTCGGTCCCTTCATTTAACCGAATCGAGAAAGGAGCATCAGTCAAACGGAAATTGGTGTTGCTGCGTGTGACGTCAAACCCGGTCAACGTGTAGAGAGAGCCTTCACTGAGACGATTCCTGAACCTTAGCTGTCGGTTAGCCCCAACAGAGCCTTGCATAACAGTGGACTAACAGCAACAAAAAGTAAAGCGTTAACACAATGTTCAAGAGCCAATTGCAAAGGGCGTTACATTACTAAGAATTTTAATAAAAAAATTGGAAAACAAATATATGGACAGAGCCTTACATTTTCATCAACAAAGAGCATATCAACACTCATCAGCTCTCCCCCCTTCCTCACATTTCTAGCCTCCCAGAAACGCAACAACCGCACCTGCGCAACGTTCGAACACCTGCCTGCGCTGAGATCGGCGAGAAGGACTTGGGCGTTTGCCATTGTAAGAAAGCAAAATTTGAGAGGCGTGGTTTTCTGGAAAATGTTAAAGCTGTGATGGACATGTCTGGATGAGAAAGGATTTATAGTAGAAACTCCAGACGGCTACACTGGAAGAGAAAGAGTCGGATTCAATGCAAATGAGTGATGATATGACAAATTAACACGAAATAAAGACAGAGAAATGTAACGGTGAAACGGTTTCAGAGTGCTCAACAGTCTTGAGCGACACAGAGCGGCGGCATTCCTGAGATAATCAGACCTAGATGATGCAGGCACAGTTACGGGCCGGAATAAATGGCAATTGTTAGACGGGCCTAATAAGAAAAAGACACATTTAACAAAATGAAGCCCAATCCGAAATAACATCCAATCATCATGTGACAGATGTTTTTTTTTCCCCCAAAGGAGATAAAAAACTCAACTTTATTAGTTTAGATAAATAATTATATAAGGATTTCTAAACTGTTATAATTATATAAGGATTTATATACTCTTAAAAATACTGTGAGAAAGTGTTCTCGGAGGTGGCAGCTGAGAGAATCCTTGATGAAATGGTGAAGCTATTTGATGATCCACAGATAGTTGTGAATAATCGAAACAAAGCTTTGATACTGATAGAAGCTTGGGGAGAATCGACCAGTGAACTCCGCTACCTACCAATTTTCAAAGAAACTTACAAGGTAAACTATGACCTGGTACATTACAAATTGCTGCTGAGTTCTACCATGAACGTTCCATTAACATTTCTTAATTGTGTTGATGTGTATTACGATTTTATTGGCTTTGCTTATCCAGTAAACATATGACGTAGTTTCCTTTAGAAAATTCAGGTCAAGCGAATGTGTTACAAGATCATGACTATTGTTTCTGACTAGTTTGGCTTTGATCGATCACAAAACAAGTCTTGGTGTTTTTGTCCTTTTGTAGAGCTTAAAAGCGAGAGGTATCCGTCTCCCTGGACAAGACAACGAGAGCTTGGCACCTATTTTCACACCTGCTCGGTCAGCTCCAGCACCAGAAGTGAATGTTGATCCTGCTCAGCATGCGCATGAACCTGCACAACATGTTCAGTATAATGCCTGTTAAGATATTTGTGATACTTAAATGCTTGGATTGGTTCTGTTGGAACCTTTTGAACAACTTAATGTACCCTATAACATCTTTATATATAAAGTAAGATTTTCTCTCTTCTTTTGACATGTGGAAGGGGGTTTGATGACATGTGTCCCCTTTTTCTATCTTTTTACATTTTAGATCCTAATTCTTTTAGATTACTACAATTTGGTTCACCACTTTCTAATTGTCCACTATCTAATCATTTTCACAATAGTCATCATCTTTTTAAGTTTGATAATCATTTAATTATTTAATTTATTCACAACTAAAAATAANGAAACAAAATATCTTTATAATCATAGAGAAAAACAAAATGCCAAAAACACACTAACTAAGTGAATGTTTAGAGATGAAACAATATTAAGAACAAAAACTAACTTAACTCACTTTTATCATAGAATTTTTGGTCATAACAAGGAGATGTAGGATAAGATTAGAAAGATAAACTCTGAAAGAAAGCATCTTTCGGATACAAAGAAACAAGATCAAG
>OVBX01003667.1:0-16276 GCA_900406325.1 Erucastrum elatum | reverse complement strand
TATATTTATAAAAGTGAAAAATAATACCCGCGCTTTTGAAGCGCGGGTCAAAATCTAGTAAAGTGTTATAATATATTACTTCCAGAAGTTTGGAAAGTTCAAAAACTTGGTTAGTCTCGGCCTGTACTTTAAGCCGGACGATATATATCAAACCAAAATATTTATGGGTTTTACGAGTTTCGAGCTTGGTCAGGCCGGACCGACCCGTTATAAGTTGTTCTTATTTTTATCAACCAGAAGAGAAGCGATACTTGTTGCAGGAAAAGACAAAAGAGAGATAGAAGCAAAATAGTTTGACGAAGTCTGCGATAGATGGCGTATTAGTGTAATAGTAGGAGCCACATGTGGCGTCTTAAATGCAATGTAATGCCCACAGCAAAAATGATTCAACAAGATTCTTCAAATCCAACGTCACATCATCCAATCTTGAATCTGATAAGGAAAGCTGAATCTTTACAATCAATTATCATCTTCTTTCTCTCCATCTATTTCTGAGGTTCATCACAGAAACAGAGAGAGAGAGAGAGAGAGAGAGAGAGAGAGAGAGAGAGAGAGAGAGAGATATACCTTTCAAGGTTAGATTCTCCACTTCTGAAACCAATCGTTATAATTTGTCTCTCTGTTTTGTCAATCCTCTGTTTCTGAACAGAGTATCTATCTTAAAGGCCCCTGCTTTATTTCATTTTCTCGGCGAAGACTTCATTTTTATTGAATAAGCTCTCCAAATTTTTCGTCACAGAAAGACAGAGAGAGATGCCCTTCAAGGTTAGATTCACCACTTCGAACCCATCGATTTAATTTGACCCTGTTTTGTCCAATCCTCTGTTTTCTGAACAGAGTCTTTGAAAAAGGCTCTTGTTTTGTTATATTTTTTCCGGTAAAGGATTCGTTTCTAAAAGAATAAACTCTCCAAAGTTTTCATCTTTTTGTTTTTCTCCCCCACAGAATCACTGTGACTTGTTAAGACAACTCTGTCGGTGGTACTTGTCTGATGGGTGAAGAGACGATCGCAAACGGTGAAAACGTTGCCAAGACAAAACCAAGTCCAAAACTCACACTGTTGCCTCTAGTGTTCCTGATATTCTATGAAGTTTCTGGTGGCCCTTTTGGTGTGGAGGACTCTGTTAAATCAGGTGGTGGTCCTCTCTTAGCCCTTCTAGGCTTCCTTATCTTCCCTCTCATTTGGAGCATACCCGAAGCTCTGATCACAGCAGAGCTCGCCACAAGCTTCCCGGAGAACGGTGGCTACGTGGTTTGGATCTCTTCAGCGTTTGGTCCCTTCTGGGGATTCCAAGAAGGGTTTTGGAAATGGTTCAGTGGTGTTATGGACAATGCTCTCTACCCTGTTCTGTTTCTTGATTACCTGAAACATTCCTTCCCTGCCTTGGACCATGTAGCTGCGCGTGTACCTGCTCTGTTGCTCATTACATTCTCACTGACGTATCTGAACTACAGAGGGTTGCATATCGTCGGCTTTTCAGCTGTTCTGTTAGCTGTTTTCGCGCTCTGCCCTTTTCTTGTAATGGCTTTGCTTGCGGTTCCTCGGATCAAGCCTCAGCGTTGGCTGTTTGTGGATTTCAAGAAAGTTAACTGGAGAAGGTACTTTAATACAATGTTTTGGAATCTGAACTATTGGGACAAGGCTAGTACTCTTGCAGGAGAAGTTGAGTCCCCTGAGGAGACGTTTCCAAAGGCTTTGTTTGGAGCGGTTTTGTTGGTCATGGGGTCGTATTTGATCCCTCTTATGGCGGGGACTGGAGCTTTGAGCGTGTCCTCTTCGGGTGAGTGGAGTGATGGGTATTTTGCTGAGGTTGGAATGCTTATTGGAGGTGTTTGGCTCAAGGGTTGGATACAAGCTGCTGCTGCTATGTCGAATCTTGGATTGTTTGAAGCTGAGATGAGTAGTGATGCGTTTCAGCTTCTTGGTATGAGCGAGATTGGGATGCTCCCTGCGTTTTTCGCCCAGAGGTCAGTTACTTAGTACGCACGCACGCAAGACTGTTTTAGGTTATGATGTCTTAATGAATGACTGAAAGTACATAAAGGTTAGGTTCAGTCCACTTATCGCCAATTGGTTTAACATTGTTGTTTGTGTGTTGCTGCAGGTCAAAGTATGGGACACCAACGATCAGTATTCTATGCTCAGCTACAGGAGTCATATTCTTGTCGTGGTTGAGCTTTCAAGAGATCATAGAGTTTCTGAACTTCTTGTACGCTTTAGGAATGCTTCTTGAGTTTGCAGCCTTTGTGAAGCTAAGAATCAAGAAACCGGATCTTAACCGACCTTACAGAGTTCCTTTAAACACCTTTGGAACTTTGATACTGTGTTTGCCTCCGTCTTTGCTTGTGGTTCTTGTCATGGTTTTGGCCGCTCCAAAGACGTTTTTAATCAGCGGTGTGATCATTGTTGTGGGGTTCTGCTTGTATCCGTTCTTAGAACTAGTGAAGGAGAAACGATGGGCGAGTTTCATCCCAGAGGAACCAAGATCAGTTTCAGGAGTTATAACAGAGTCACAGTTGGATGAAGAACATGGAGACGAGTCTACTGCTAGTCTTCTCCCATGATCTCAAAAGATAGATCATCGAAAACTATTTCATTCTTTGCATAGGTCTTATAAAGAGACATGAAAGGTTTGTCTTGTATAGTTTGTAAGGATTCAGTTTATGTATGTCTTGTTCAGCTTTTGGCTTAGAAGTACATGAAGGTGTAGGTGTGAAATTGTCTAAGATTATAGTATGATTATGTATATAGTTATTAATTAAAGTACACATTCTCGCCAAGTCTTCTTATATCTTCTTTACTTATTGGCCTGTTTCTTTAGATTGGAGACATGTGTTCTTTACAATATAGTAACAATTATCCAAATCTTGACGGTATGAGACTTGGATAGTATATGTCTTGAGTTCAGGCAAAGTCTCACTTAAGAACCACAAGTGGTTACATCATACTATGTTTGCACTTTATAGTGAATGTGATTCGAAACATGAAGTTGCAAATAACCTGCAGTCTTTATAGAGAATCTACATCTTTACCTTTTTTCTCGCTTTACTGCTATTCCTAGTTTGTAATCTCGTGTGTGCAGGGGACAGGGGTGCAGGATGGAGGTAGAGTATGTGTTATTTCACCACAAAAACCTACTTTTTGAACCTTTTTTGCTAGTGTTTGGTCATTTTTCTATAAAAATATTAGAGCACCTCTAAGGAAGGTCTCTAGAAAAAGTTCATAGCATTAAACAAAAATCATCAAAAATAAATAAAAAAAAATAGGAAAGAGAAAGTCTAATAGTTCTGATCTTTCAATTTTTAGAGAATGTTTTTGATATTTAAAGGGCAAGCTGGACGTTGCTCAAAAAACAACGGGCAAGGTGGACTTTGATCTGCGCGTCTGTGCGGATTTTCGTTTTCTGTTTGAAATGTTATGATATTATTATTTTAGGTTATGTAATTGTGATATTAAATATCTTATATTATCTGGTGATATTAAAAGTTTAAATGATGAATTGCATTAGTTATTTTATGTTTGAAACATATTTTTGTTAATCATATAGTTTGTATGTGGTAGTTTGTTAATTTTATAGCCAATAAAACAAATATTTGATAAATGTGTATACTCATTCATTATGGAGTAGAATATTTTTTTTAATATTTAGAGATGCAAAATTCCATATTAGATTATTAACATTATTTAGTTGTAGATCAAATATAGTTGGACATAATTTATGTATATCAGTAAAATCGAATTCCAGTTTTTAAAAATATGTTAATATTTTATTATGTAATTAGATAATATATATAGTTAAAGCAATATATATTATTAGTAAATGGACTTGTTAATTGCTTGTGATAGACATGTTAAAAAGAAAATACAATGATTTTTAAATTTTATATGAAAAATTAAACATAAAAACAGGTATATAATATAGTTAAAATGTTTTTTGTAATTTTATGAATATTAAAATAGAGATTGGTTTGGTTTGTATCAAGTTAATTGGTAAATGTCCATAAGACTAATATTTGAAGGCTCATGTTTGGAAAGTTCCATTGTGTAACTTTTTCGGGAAGTGTAACAAGAAAATCTCTTTAATTACCAATGATAAACAAACAGAAAGAAAACTTGTTGTTTTGTTTCAGTTCTTTGTTGGCCAAAGGTTAAAGAAAAACCTCTCTTTCTTCTTCGATGTTCAATCTTAATTCTGGTTAAATCAAAATCAGTAAGATCTGCTCAAGAAAATTTGAGGAGTTCTTTTACAGTCTGCGGTTAATAAAGCACTATTCCGATCGAAATAGTTAATACAAAGTAATATTTGTAACCTTAAATCAAGTTTTTGTTCAGAAACCTCAGTTTTTGTGTGAATCGGGTACTTTCATCCCGTTTTTAAAGTCTACTTATATCTGTAACTGCAGATGTAAGCTTCGATTTGGTATCTTTATTTTTTTAAATTGAATCTTTCCTTTGTCGCTACTTATGGTCAGTTTCTGAAACATTGTTAAAATTAGTTACATGGATGATGACTTGAGGATATCGTATCTTTTTGGCAGAAAAGTGATATATGAAGCTAATTAGACAACGAAAAGGTAAATCTAGATTTTTTTTTCTTTTGTTCCATAAACATTTGATCTGAAAACTTGTATAGCCAAGTATCGAAAACTAACATTTAATTATCAGGATTGATCTGCATTTGAGATTGAAGTGGTTTCCATGTATCTGAAGAAGAGCTGAAGCAATAAAAATTGTTTCTTGCCTCTCTAAATTCTTGAAATGGTAAATATATCTTTGAAATGATTTAGTCAGCAAGACAAAAAAAAAAATCTTATTATATGTTTTCTGTTTTGTTACTATTTTTACCATTTGTATATTTTTCAGCAATAAAAAACTTGGAATACAAAGATCTGGTGTTTCATGCTTCTATGAAGATCAA
Organism: Erucastrum elatum; assembly: GCA_900406325.1. Taxonomy (NCBI): domain Eukaryota; kingdom Viridiplantae; phylum Streptophyta; class Magnoliopsida; order Brassicales; family Brassicaceae; genus Erucastrum; species Erucastrum elatum. The sequence continues at coordinate 11,357 of OVBX01003667.1, read as the reverse complement.
CTTCTCATGTCTATATAAAAGATAAGTTTATTTGAAAATCTTTGTCTTGTTGTACATTAATATATATTTTGATTTCAAAACAAACAATATCATTATTAGTTTTATAAGATGTATTTGAGTGTTCTTTTTACAGCCTTAGTGATCTTAGATACTCCAATATGTTGAAATTATCAGTGTTCTAAAACATGCTAGGTGTTCATTAGGCGCTAGATGAATGTATAGCGCCTAACCGTATATGCGGACGCCTAAATGGGGCATATACAGATATATAATTTTACACAAAATATAAGTATAAGATTAATATATATATATATATTAGTTTTGAAAAAACTGAACATAAATATATTTTAAATAAAATTTTATGTATAATTATATAGTTTAACATATATAAACAGTTTTAAATTATAATAATTAAAACCATATAGAGATGATAAATCTAAAACGATTTGGCAACAATTAAACTAATATCTACAGTCATATAAAAAAATAAAATAAGTAAAAGTAATATAAATAATAACACTAATAAAATATGCCAGTAATACTAATTGTTTATTTTTTTGAATATTAATGCTTAAAATCCGTATAGGCGTCTGCGTAGACCGCATAATGTCCGTCTAAACGCTATTATGCGCCCGAATTATATAAATCCCCATAAAACACTGTATAACAAGAAAACATAATGGTTAATTAACGTATAGCGCATAAACATCGTCTAAACAGGCGCCTAGGCGTATTTTAGAACACCGGGAATTATATTTTAATGTAATACATAATGCCCTGTTTAGAAAGATTCTTACAGGTACAAAATTATTGACATATATTAGTTTTGGTTTTTAGGTTATTCATATGTGAATTTGGTACTGGATTATACAAACTCTTGTTTCAATTTCATTTTAAAGGATTTCATGTGTATATAAAGTTTTAGTTAGACATTGGAGATGGTTAGAATATATAATAGCCATGTTTGAATTGCACTAGGCGTTACGCGTGCACTCGACCAGTATCGAGTTAAAGATAAAATCAGAAAGAAAACTAGGAGTAATTGGGGAGTAGTTTTTAATATAAAATAAATAAAATTTATATTTATATGATATCTATAATATATTTAGAAAACATTACAGATATGTTGCCGAAGTACAGTGGTCATATGAAGTGTTATAAATCTCCGCATCTCGAAATCGAATTCCATATACGTTTTTTTCTATAAAAAAAATATTGTATTTCATTAATGAAGAGCAAAAGCGTGATTTGATTTTCATGTTCTCCCTCTCAACTCTTTCTTTCTCAACCCTAATTTACAGCCGTTTTTTTCTTTCAACATTAAGCATCTTGTTTTTATAGATTTCTTCGATTCTTGATAGTTAACAAGAAAACATGATATATCCATATCAAAAATACTGATTTTGAACCTGAAAAGGACATGTTTTAAACCCATTTTTTATCAAATCCGAGTTATTGGCCGCATAAGGCGGAAGCGCCGGTTCTCTGGCGAAGAATTGGTCAACTCGGCCGCGTTTTTGAACATGGTATAATAGTAATAGGTCTAGTAGCAATATGAAACCCATTAAAATGTTGTAAAAACCAAATGAGCTTTGCAAATGTGAGGCCTGCGTAAATGAGTTGGAAAATTAACAAAATATCTTGAATTAAAACTAATGGCAAAATGTTGTAAATATTGAGAAAATCAAAGTAATTTCTCATTTGTTGTTCAATTTTAATAAAATAGATGTCAACACATGAAGAAAAAATAGTGTTTTTACTAGTTATAAGAAAATCAAAACTAATCAATTAATTATAATACTAATTATTTTTCTTTTTAGTGGTCTCACACCATTGAAGGTGCTTTTACATCAAAAGTTTCATAACCAACAATTTATTGTTTTATGAAGATTTATGTCTAACGGTTTTATTTACATTATAGTTTATATAATTCATTTTCTATTAATTTATGTAATATATTTTCTTTAAAACTCAAAATCCAAATTTATTATAGAACTATAAATAAATATTTAGTCGTTGGTTAAGGGGTTTCCACTGTTTAAGCTTTCTTATTGTAGACGACTCAATTTCCTTCTTTAATATATAGTTTTGTTCATTTTAGAACTTTTTTGTAGTTTTGTTCATAAAAAAAATTGGTAAACTAGGATAAGAACTTTTTTTTGTAGATTCCCACCTGAACTTTTGAGAGGTTCTTTTACACCAATTATAAAAAGGAATATTTTCTTTTAAGCAGCACTGTTAAGATGGGTCACTTCATAAATAGGCCTCTGAAAATGGCTCGAGCCTCACGCGCATTTGGGTCGATGGCACCTTGATTCCAAACATCTGGAGTTCTGCATTTTATTTTGCATTTTCTTATCTTATGATTAACTTTCATCTCTTGATAGAGTTCTTAACTTTTAATTTAGAAAAATTAAAAATGCTTCTTAAATAAGAGATATAAGAGCCGTCTCTAATCGAAAAATATTTTTTTTAAATGTCAAATCATAAGTTAGGAACTCCAAATTAAAAAACGTGATTAATTATGCTCTTAATTCCTTTATTCGTATTTGGAATATTTTTATAAATAAGAAAAGAGAATAGAAAGTACTAAGTATAAATATATAGCGAAACTTATAACATAGAAAATACTAAGTCTAAATTTAAACCGAAACTTATAACATAGGGACGCATATGCCTGCTCGAATACACTTTAACTGGGATTATAAACTTTCCTAAGACATCAATACGAACCAAAACAAGACAACACACAGTTAGCTCAGTGTAACGTATCAAGATATAGATGAACATATCACGTTCCTATAAACTATATGATCTAGATGGTCTTTTGTATTCTATTTTTAGCAGATAAATTTTCCAACCCCACAAATACAGTACTTTTATTAGGAATTATTAGCTATAACAACCAATTACGTCAAGTAAGAAAATCGACAGCATTTACTAAAACTTGACAAAACAAAGGATTAGTCGAACTGAACTTGTCTCGCAAAAAAACAGTGTCATCTTCTTTTAATAAACAATCTCTTCCATTGGATTTCGCATTTTCCGTATGAAGCTATACAATGTGCATAATGGAATATATGCTTAGTTTTCTGTTTAAAAAGGTTGCAACCAAATGAATTAGTTTATATATTTTTAATGAAATAGATGCATATGTTTGTAAAATGTGAAAGAAGATCCCATGGTGAAAGTTTTGGAAGTTTTTTTTTGCTAAATTGTGAATGTCATTACTAGTAATGAAGGTTCGGTTACAAATTGGATCTGAAACCACAGTCTGCTGAAACAGCCATTTGATTCTAAGAGGCCGCAAAAAAGATAAAAAACCCCTAAGAACCTAGAATTTTAAGTCCAAACTTCTATCAAAAGAAAGCTTGAAGTTAATATGAAACAGAACAAGGGACAACAGTATGAGACTCCCTATCCGAAGCGCTTCTTGCTAACCTGGAGTGGTCCTGATCAGCAAGAGAAAAGCTTGAGGGAGAGTTCAGTCGAGCACTCACCGAAGTGGCTCCAATCAGCTTCAACGGAGGTGTCTGGCTCCCACCCCGGAACACTACTGGAGGAGGACGTCAACCAAACAAACCTCGCTTTCTCGACAGTAGATAAAAGTACCGTCCCAAATCGATGCTGCTGATAATGGAAGCTCGGGTTACTGGTCAAGCGTAGGCGGTACAAATTGGCTCCCAAACCGGCCACGCGACACATGAGATGCAGCAAATACTCAGAGGCACACTAAATTAACTGTCGGAGCTACAAAACAGGGAAAGGAGAGCGCAGGAGAAGTCAAGACTTCTCAAAAACAAGCAACTCAAATCGGCAGGAGAGAGCTCCACCTTAGTGCGGGAGATGCCTTCACAACGGGATGTCCTCAAAGCCCAAGTAAAACGGCATCAGGAGCAAGAGGGAGGAGCCAATCGATTACCAACAAGCGGCTCGGTTATCGTCTTTTGAACTAAGGGAAAGAGGTTCTCAGTGGAGCACCTCGCATCCACCTTTCACTCGATAAAGAGAGGAGAAGCTCTACAACAACCTTGGAACTACACAGAAGAGGAGACCGACTGGGGTGAGACGATAAGGCAGAAGCGGTGACGGCAGCGACGCGTCGTGCATTCCGGCGAGACTCAGATCTCAGATCTGACCCAGATCCAAGCGCAATCGGTGACTAAAGGTAGATCCAGGCCTCCCAAAGCTTACCTCGACTAGTTAAACCTCGTTCATGCACCAGAGAGACCAAAGACGCCTGTGGTTTCAATTTGATTCGGCGGAGAGATCCATCGAACCCAACCCAGAGACACGAACAAGGAGGAGAGACGAGAGGAGGAGGAAACGAAGGGATGAGGCGGCGCACTTAACCGGACACGAGACCCGCGGTGACCAGAGATGAGACTCCAGCGGCCACCGCGAGAAGGAGCTTGTTGTTGATGAATTTAGGGTTTGACGGCTGCTTTGTGGGAGAGACTCTAGAGAGAAAACTTTCTCTCTCTCTCTCTCTTGAGTATAATGTAAGTTTTGGAAGTTAGGTAAAGAGAAAGAAACCAACCTATGAAACAGCAATTTAAATTACAAAAGTACACACGTATTGAAACAAAACTTTAAATACCTGAATTTATTGGGTTAACTATTTACGGGCAATTTAATCTCTTAGGTCTTTATATTAGTATCAAGTTTCCATTACATAAAAGCATTACATTTTGGATTAAAAAAAGCATTACATCTACAACACGTGAAGGTGATATTGAAATATACTCACTCCGTTTCAAATTAAATGTCGTTTTTGATTTTCAATACAAAATTTATTAACAATATTTTTTATTTTATTTTTATATTATTGAAATATAGTTAGGTATATTGATAATTGTACTTTTATTTTAAAATTATAAAAATTAATTATTTTATTAATATGTGTATATAAACATAGAAACGATAACTAAAATAAAACGAAAAGAGTATATATACTTCTTGCAAAGTATCACCATCGTTTTGACATTTTGCAGGAAAAACAATCTATAGTGACTTCTGAACCGGTCTTACCGAGGCGACCGGGACGATGGTGTTTTACGGATGGATCATGGAAATCGGAGGATATATTTTCAGGAAATGGCTGGTATAGTACCTTGAAAGGTTTTAACGGTCTTTTGGGAGTACGAAATACAAGGGCAAGTCAATCATCCTTACACACAGAGATCGAAGCACTAATATGGGCTATGGAGTGTATGAGGAACCTTAGGCAATATAATGTTACTTTTGCAACGGATTGTTCTCAATTGGTGAAGTTGGTTTCGGAACCAGAAGAATGGCCGGCGTTCGCAAATTACTTAGAAGACATCAAATGTCTCAAGAGAAGCTTTCACAACTCGGAGATTATCCATATATCAAGAACACAAAACAAGAAGGCGGATAGCTTAGCACGTGGTGTCAGGCAACAATCGTCATTTACTGTCCATATGGATACAGAGCATTCCATTTGGTTTACAGAGTCTATATGAGTCTATAATCTTGTCGAAAAAAAAAAAAAAAGTATCACCATCGGACATCATAATCCGATCATTAAATTCGGAACTTCTTTATAACCAACGGTACCCATTAATCGACATTAATTTATTTATTAATAACACGGTTACACCTTTGTACTTCGATATTCTTGAATACTTTTTACGTTAAGTTCTCTAGCTTCTTTTATCACCTTATTATTCTATCACTAGAAAAACTGTATAGCAAACCGATTAAACTATTCACGAATACCACAGATATAGATCGACAAACATATATCAAAAATATATTGAACCCGATACGCGATTTAAACTGCAAGATATTGAAATTTTACATACACATACATGATACGTCCATGATCTACAGCTAATTACCATGCGTATTCTGGAATCTGAAACCCAAATCTCCTATCTACCACACTCGATAGATGGTAGTTTATCGACACGTCAAACTCTTTTGAACTAATTACAAGTTATTTCTACTTTCTTTATTCCCCACTTTCAGATTCTCTATCCGTGCAGCTTCTAGTGTGTATATATATCAACTATAGAAGAGACCAAAGATATTTCAGAGCTCAAGTCGTATATTGAAAGCAATATACTTGTACTAATAATCTAATATACATATTTATATAGGGTTAATAGTTTAATTCCATATATACACAACAAAATTTCATAAGAAAACGCTAATTTGCGTCTTCGTTTGAGTACGTTCGTGGGTTTACATACACAGTTGATGGGAAGAACTGTGATCACCAAAGCACCAAAGCTGTTCTTAAGGTCAACACCACAACTTTCTCATCATTCTTCTTTTGTTTCCACATATTAAATGCTATTAGCCACGAGATAAATCATAAAAGCTGAAAACAACCCCCAAATAAATAATCTCTTTTTTGGTCAGCCCAAATAAATAATCTTGTTAATTGGTTAATCAGTAAACTATAAATTTTTCATACTTTGTGTTTAAAATTTTCTTAAGATAAAAAATAAATATCATTCTATCGTCATAAATTTGCAAAAACAAAAAAAATTAGAAACTAAACTTTTTTCTTAAATTTAATATAGTTATAATGGCCCGTAGTAAACATGGACTAAATACTCGAAACCCAACCGAACCTGAATCCGTATCCGATTCGAGCTGTTGTAAACTAAACTTTTAACAAATACTTTTCAAAATCTAGCTTTAATTTATATATAACTACGTAGTAGCTAGGGTGGATGTTCGAGGTAAGCTACGTAGGTACTAGGTAGTAATTAAAATGTGATCAATACGTGAAATATAGACAACTTTGAGGTCATTTGTGAAAAAAATGAAAGAAGTAACTATAGTTTTATGCTACTGATTTAGGAGTTGGAAGCAAGTTCAAGGACGAGCTGGGATAAGCAGCAAAGCTGCGAAACCAAATCCTACGGTAGTGGACTACTCTGAAGACATTTCCGATCATAGAGTAGAGATCAACTGTGGCGGTGAAGAGGAGTGGATCCCACACCCACGTACCGGAATATTCTTTCCGCGAGGACATGAGTCGGTGATGGACGGTGTCCCTGACGGTGCTGCTTCCTTTGACATGACGTTTTGGCTTAGGAACATAGACGGTGTGGACAAACCTGACCCTGACCATCATTTTCCTAACTAAAAAATGCTACTACGATCGAGTTATGTAAGAAATCATAATGGGGCAATACCATATATGTAACTATAGCAAAATAATCTCATTCCTGATGAATGGTGTGTACGCAACGTTTGATTATGGTAATCTCGTATGATGCATGGTTGGTTAAATAGGAATACATAATTAATATATTTGCTGTGATCTGATATTTGTATGTGTGCTAGTTTATCCAGCTACTAATTTATGTAGAACTTTCGCTGGTGCTCTCTGTATTTTAATTAGATGGTAAGAATTTCTTTTCTTATAAATGAGTACATCTTGCAACATGAATCTGCTATCATCAAGGTATATTGTGATCATTATATTGTGTGAGTTTAGTTTAATTTAATGTTACACCTTGAATGCAGAAAAATATGGCATTGATGTAATAATTTACATAGACAAAGGTAAATTTATTTTCCTTTTACCTCTTACCTGAATCACTATGTTTATGACCGGTTTATTAGTTTGCTTACCCGCTTGACCTGATGCTATGACCCTATTCTTTACATTTTGAAACTACTCGTAATTTTATCCAGGTTACGTAACAACGATTCAGCTCCCCTTAAAGACCAATATTTCATCCAAAAAGACCGCAATTTTTACAAGGAATGCAGCAAGAATCACAAGCCCTGGACGTTACAAACAGTTTACATATACATGAAGTTACCTTAGCTGAATTGTAAATTCCAGCACGAGAGTGTGTGGCAATACAATTAATTGCGAACTCACAAAAAACGGTTTAGAACTACAGGTATATAGTTCAGCAGAAGTACACTTAAATGCGTACCCTGCACCAAAAGAATCCACAAGATGCTTATGTTAATAATTTTAAGCTGTACACTGAGACGAGAGAATGTATCTTTTGTTTGAAGAGCCTAGCGAATTGCGAAACGTGTAAACAAGCCATATTTACCATTTTCGCTTGCTTTGTTCCTTAGCTTGAGACTCATGGATATTGCAATCCCTTACTGCGGTAGTTTTGATTTGAGCACTACCTGTAGTCCGTTTTCATGAGTTTTTTTTAATCATTCTGCAATAAAACCATTTTCCTAATATTATTTGATTAAATTGAAGGTAATACTGTATAAGATAATAGTTTAAATGCTTTGAATGCATAAAACAGTTCATGAAATATGACAATTCGATAGTGAACAGTCATAGCTTGGGAACGGTCACCTTATGTCCGCACATGGCTATTTATACTTTCGTTTGTTATTTTCAGCTTTTTATATTTCCCTTTTAATCAGAAAATTGTATAACTCGATTTTATTTCCTCTTGTTTATAGCTTCTTCCCACTCTCACAAATCCCAAGGCCACTTCTGTTCTATGCGAGGTAGACGGCCAAACACAAAAATATTATGACCGAACTTCTCTTAAGTGACGTCATGATAGATAATAGTAAAGGTATGAAAGTATATAATCATTTGTATGGAATATTATGAAGGAATCATATTGTTAATAAATGCAGTGGCCATACTAGTTCGGCTTATTATGAACGATCTTTTGTTGTAGGGTAACAATGCTACTTGGTCTAAAAGTATAATCAAGATATAAGTTTGATAGGTGGTGCCGGCCGGTGGGTACTCTCCTTAGTGAAACCTAAAAATCGAAGAGTTGTAAAGAAGGATTATTCAACGAACTGGGTTGCCCTTAAAGATGGGTAATATTACAAGTCTTCAGGGAAATAAATTCTACAACATAACTGTCAACTCTTCAGAATGGCAGTATACACATCAATGAATGACGGAAACCCACCCATTTCGTTTAAAATGTTTTTCTATGTACAATCACTTCCCAATCTTTGCCGACATTTTGTTCAGTTTAGCGTGTGGTTAAAGCTAGCACAAGTACATATTAGTCTCAAAGTGCTTCACAAGTTTAGGGTCTCCATTTTGTTTATATCTCAGGTCTTAGCTTCATCTCCAACGTTTTCTTCTGGTACGTGAATACAAAAATGAAACAGAAGCTCATGATCAGTTAATCGTATATATTTCTAAGTTAAATAAGCTTATGTATTGCAAAATTATTATAGCTGTGAAAATAAACACCATTACTAGAGTTTCAAAAAAAAACACCATTACGAAAACATACTCTACTTTTATTTTATTTTTTTAATTTTTTTATGGTGACACTTAATTAATGACAAAGGTTTCCCACCATTATGGTTCTAGTCTTGGATCCTATACCAAGTATAGGCAAACCCAACACTTTTCTGTTAAGACAACATAAAATGGAGGAAATAAAACACCATTACTATATATAGAATAGTAATATAGAAAGAAATAGAAACAAAAAAAATGGAAGAGCATGCATGTGAAAGAACGTGGGAAGGTTTTAGAGCATATGATCTGAGACATGAATGTGTAAGAAGCTTTGCCTCACTGTCACTAAATCATTCTGTGTTTTTGACTGCTTTTACTCTCAGCTCTTATTTGTCTTTTTATTTCCTCCATTTTATGTTGTCTTAACAGAAAAGTGTTGGGTTTGCCTATACTTGGTATAGGATCCAAGACTAGAACCAATCTTCTTCTTTTTTCCTTCTCATGTATCGATTAATAAGTTTTTTTCTAAATGATAATATATTATAAATTTAATATCCAATAAACAGAGATACAATATCGATTACAATCTCGATTTCAACCAAATTCTATCTATATTCAAATATCCTAAAACAAACTTCGCATCAGCCACCTAAACTGGCACATTCTGCTTGTCTAGCTATAATCCCTAGATAGATAACTCGGGAAAAAATCGTTTAACCTTGTTTCCTCGGATCATCCTCCGGTGTTCCCGACATGACTAGAATCAATCTTTGATATACTGTTGCACTCCATAAAGCTAAATTATTATTCTTTCAACCAATTTTTGAACTTGACTCCGGCAATGGTATAATACTATCTCATACCGGCCGGTTGAGCCATATATTTTATTTATTATACAATCAAATAAATTACTTATATTAATTATGTGTATATATATAAACAGAGGATCTCATTATTCGCTAGAATCGAGATCGTCCATTTGATTATTCTCTTGAAACCTTTTGGATTTTATTGAAATCAAATCAAATTACATGGTACAAGTATAATTTATCGTTTCTTAATCCATAATATAGTTGTGACTTTGTCCCTTGTATATATGCGCTAGGTTTACAGACAACATATTAATAGTTAACTACAGCTTGCAAGATTTAAGAACGTTATCTTTTTGAATTTTGATAGTACAAGTAAAAGTTGGAATACACAGTATGTTGTGTAGCCATCATTTAATGATGCAACGACCTCTAAGCTTCGGCTATTTGAACATTTGGATCAATATCATTTGCTTTTTAGAAAGTGTTTAATACAAAGTAAAAACCACTTTGTTCAAAGGTTCAAATTCAAAACATGAGAGTGGTAACTTTTAATAGAGGTGGTCATGGAGTAACTGTTGTGGATTTTGGTGTTATCCATGATTCACCGTTTAATGAATATTTTGCTCAATTCTAACTTTTAGCACTATAGGAGTATTTATGATGAAGTTAGAACAAACCAAGACTATTTGTGATTCGAGCACAGGCTATTTGTAAGTACATCTTAAAAAAATATAACGAGAATCTGTATTATGATCCAACTAGATATTCTAAATTTTTCTTCAAGTCAGTGAAATACTATCATTGTTCTTGTCAATATGTATATATGGTATAAATGCGTATGTCAGCTCTCGGATTCAATCTTATATCCCTTTTTAGTAGCAAAAGGTTCACAAACCATTATTAAACAATAATCCTACCACCCAAGTATTCAAAATGTCAAATGCTAACACCCAAAGTATATAAAATGTCAGAATGAAAAGAAAAGAAAAATCAACAGAAGCGTTAAAATATTAGACTTTATCCGTGACTTTTTCCTAACTTTATAAAAAAACATATGTTTCTAACTTTTTACCAAAAGAGAAGAAAAGGGCATATCTTATAAGCGAAGGGATTTCGAATTTTGGAACATGATGTGCCCACTACAAAAGGATAACAATCATGAATCATATATTCAATTGACTTATTCTTGGGTTCACCCCTTAGGGGTGAACTTAGAAGTTCACCAACCAATATAATTGAGTTATTTAAGATTTAGTATCTTTTAAAAAAGGAAACAAGATATTATCGAATTATATTATATTTTCAAAATAGAAATTAAATAAAAATTACACTAATCACAAAAACAAGACTTTTTTAAT